>CAUYLG010068111.1:0-40000 GCA_963573385.1 Cacajao melanocephalus
TGGTTGGGTGGGAGGAAGGAAGTAAGGGAGGGAGAGAGGCAAGGAGGGAGGAAGGAAAGAAGGAAGGAAGAAAGGAAGGAAGGGAGGAAGGGAGGAAGAAAGGATGGAAGGAAGGAAGGAAGAGAGGGAGGAAGGAAGGAAAGAAGGAAGGAAGGAAGGGGGAGGGAGGGAGGGAGGGAAAGAGGAAGGAAATGTGAGTGATGGATGGATATGTAGATGGATGACAGATGAATAGCTGGATGGATTAATGGATAGATACGTGAGTGAATGGTCGTACGGATGATGAATAGATAGGTGGGCTGATGTGTGAATGAATGATGGGTAAATGGATGAGTGGATATGTGAGTAACTGGATGGATGGATGGATAGATGGGTGGATGGATAGATGGGAGGATGAATGGATAGATGGATGGATGGAGGGAGGGATGGAGAGTTGGATGGATGATGGATGGGTAGATATGTGGGTAGATGGGGAGGTGAATGGCTGGATAGGTGAGTGACTGGGTTCTATGTTTCAGGGATGCTCCATAGCAGGGAACCCCAGTACCATAGAAAGGTATTTCACGGTGGACAGAAGGCCAATAGAAGATGCCTTCAGGCAGCAAGATTGCTTATGGTTTTAATTTTCTTCTATATGCTCTTCTGTATGAAACAAAATGGGGAAATTCTACTTACCAGGATGCCTGCTGGGGAGTGCAGAGGTAATTAGAAGGGATGAACCACTGGGGCACAGGTGGGAGGGACAAGACCTCTCCAAGCTTCGGCTTAAGCTTTAACGCGGTGGCACCGCTGCCCTGTCAAGAGAGAGGCCTCTCACGGAAGCAGGCTTATCTTTGCTGAAGGGGATTTGACATCTTGTGGAGAAGCTGAGGACTTAGAGAAGAGGGACTGGGCAAGAGCTGGGCAGAGAAGGTGGAGCTCTGATGGCCACAGGAGGGAAGCAAGCAAACAGAAACGGACACCTGTGGTAGAGAAAAGATGTGTCTGTGGGGATGTTTGAGGCCACCTGCCATAGAGTGCTACGTGCTTGTCTGTCTTTTCAGCACGACGTCTGGTTGCTGAGGGACTTAACAGCAGACATTTATTCCTCACGTTTCTGGAAGCTGGAAGTCCAGCGCCAAGGTTCCGGCAGGCACAGTGTCTGGTGAGGGCTTGCTTCCTCGGTTCCTGGTTTTCAGAGAGCCGTTGGTAAGGTTTGGCCGTGTCCCCATCCAAATCTCATCTTGAATTGTACTCCCATAACCCCCACATGTCGTGGGAGAGACTCAGTGAGAGACACTTGAATCACCGGGCGGTTTCCCCCATACCGTTCTCTTGGTAATGAACATAAGTCTCATGAGATCTGATGGTGTTATCCGGGGTTTCTGCTTTGGCGTTTTTCTCGTTCTGTCTCTGCCTGCTGCCGTCCCTGTAAGACGGGACGTGCTCCTCCTCGCCTTCCGACACGACTGTGAGGCTTCCCCAGCCATCTGGAACTTAAGTCCAATTAAACCTCCTTCTTTTGTAAATTACCCAGTCTTAGGTAAGTCTTTATCAGCGGCGTGAAAACAGACGAATATAGCTGTTTCCTCACTGCGTCCCCACACGGTGGGGAGAAAGACAGAGACCAGAGACGGAGACACACAGAGACACACATGGGGAGCATTTCTTAGCATTTCTTCTCCCATCATGATGAGCTCATGACCTCATCACTTCCCAAAGGCCCCACCTCCTAAAACCATCACATTGGAGGTGAGGGTTTCCGCATATGAATTCTGGGGAAACATGAACATTCAATCCATGGCAACTCCTCCCCTCGGTTCCTTTATGAAATGATGGATACAACCTAAAGATAAAAGCTCCAGGTTCAGCATTTGCCTGGGTTTCAGTGGAAGCCGTGCCCCCACATCAGCATGCGTTTTGCTTCGCAGGAGTGGGCGGTGCCCCGGGAGCATGGCTCTCGGCACAGACCTTGTCCATCTGCATCTTTGCTCGGTTTTCTGCTGGGTGGAAGTGGTGTGTCTTGTGGAAGGAGCACTTAGATCTCACTTGCATAAAGTTGCCAAAATTCTAGAAGCAAGGCCACCTTTCATGTGAGCTCAAGACAGAATTCAGCAGCCTGGAGGCCAGGAAACCCATGCGTCCAGGTTCCATCCTTCCCAAATGTTCTACATTGTGAGACAAAGAGATGGAAACCCAGAGAGGTCAGTGAATACTCCGAAACATTTGGGAAACCCCAGGCCCTGCAGCTCTGAGCATTGCAGCTCACGGAAATGCCCCGGGAGCCTCAGCCCATGCTCTAAGTGACACTGAACCAGTTCACTTGGGTGCTCCTTGGCACAGGGGGAAATACCCAGCCTCACCCCATCCCATGGCGCCCACCTGAGCTGACCCACTCGGCTCTGCAGCCAGCAATGGCCATACGCAGGCCTCACAACCCAACATCCTGTACTTCAGGATCCTTTGGGAACCTCTCAAAATCCTGGACAGTCTGGTTCTGTGGGTCTACAAAAGGCCCTGGGCACCAGTGCTTTCTTAAAACTCTCTGGCTGGGCCCCGTGGCTCACACATGTAGTCCCAGCACTTCAGGAGGCCAAGATGAGCAGATCACGAGGTCAGGAGTTCGAGACCAGCCTGGCCAACATGGTGAAACCCCCATCTCTACCAAAGATACCAAAAGTAGCCAGGCATGGTGGTGGGCACCTGTAATCCCAGCTGCTCAGTAGGCTGAGGCAGGAGAAAATCACTTGAGCCCAGGAGGCGGAGGTTGCAGTGAGCCAAGATTGCACCATTGCACTCCAGCCTGGGTGACAGAGAAAGGCTCCCTCTCAAAAAAACAAAACAAAACAAAACAAACAAAAAACCCTCTCTGGCATTTTTGACTCACAGCCAGGTGGAGCTGCGGTTCCTCCTGCTGCCAGGGCGGCCTTTAGCCCTCACAATGAGCGTGCACATGGTGCCCCAGAGCCCGCACGTGCTGGGTACAGAATGCCGAGTCCACAGGCAGCCTCAGCCAGCCCCCACCTGCCGCTCTCCCGGACGTGCCCACGAGTGAGTGAGGAGGAGCTTCCCCTGCCCTGCTCCCTGCCGGCCTCCAGGTCCTGGGTCTTCCCTGCAGATCTGAGCCTCTCCATTGCCTAGCCCCCACTAGTGAGGGGGGCACAACTTCACGCCAGGTCCATTTCATCAAGGAGACCCTGAGTCACCAGGGTGTGTCCAGAGAACAAAGACCAGGCATAGGAGGGGCCAGACAGGACCAGACGGCTCAAACTTCCAGGAGCATGGGGCTGGAGGCCTCCTGATAATATCTGTGGGGCTGACTCACAGTGGAGGGAGTGGCCAGCTGCACTGTCCTCAGGAGCAGGAGCCGCCGGCCGTGATAAGGGACAGATTTTAAACGATTAGAGAAAGAGCCTCCTGGCAGCCTGTGCTGCCCGGCTTCCTGGAGGACTGAGCCTCCTTCCCTAGAAGTGCACTAGTGAGGAGGGGTGACGGTGACCCGCCCAGGAGGGGGATCTGAGAGAGTGTAATGAAGGGGATATTATAAAAGGTATGAGCAGGGAAAGGGGAAATCCAAGGGAGGGGGTGTGCCCAGAGCCCCTGCACTGGCAGCAGTGGGTGGGAGCTGTGGTGTCCTTTGTCCCCAAGGGGGCAGAACAGGCTGGAGCCAGGCTGGAGGAAGGACCATCCAGGAGAAGCCGCCCCCTTTAGCAGAAGAAGCAGTCATGGCAGAGAGGGGGCCAGGGACATATTCCTCAACTTCTCTCTCCTCTGAAAATCATTCTCCCATTGGCCAAACTGAGCAGGGGACCCAGGGCAAGGAGGACGCGGGGGCATTCGCAGCCCTGCAGGCCGGCGCCCAGGGCACAGGGCCGGGAGGAGGGTGGAGGGTGGCTCTTAGGGACCTGGGGTGGCCCGTCATATCTGCTGCTGGGAAGAATTTGCGGCAAGTCAGGCCCTAGCTCCTAGCAGGATCAGGATACTGAGCAGAAGCTCACAGGTGCGGCCAGCTTCGCAGAATCAGAATGCAGAGCAGAAGCTCACGGGTGCCGCCAGCTTCACAGGCACGTGTGGTGCTTTGGAATTGGCCATCAGAGCTTATGGGTCGGGTCAGACTTGCTGGGTGATGTAACCCCCTAGTGCTAAGGCTGAGGCTCCCCACAGGGAACTTCCAGGTGGCTCACACAGGCCAGCCCTCTCCTGGAGTGGCGAGGCAGCTCTTTGGATGACAAACTGGGCAGGAATGATGAGACGGTGTGGGCCTGCCTTCTTGAGAATGAATGGATTTCCCTTCCAAGTGCAAAGCTGCCCCTCGCTCTCCTCACCCAAGACTGGACTCTGCCTCTGGGCACTGCACTGTGGCAGGTACCCACAGTGGCCCCCAGGAGGGCCGGATGGAGGCAGGGAGGCTGGCTTCATTCAGCCCAGGGAGGCAGAATACCCTGAGAGTGACCGAGGGGCCTTGTCCAACGCTTTGGAAAATCACAAGAACTGGATAGGGCTGAGCAAGTTCCACAGGTCATGGGGAGAGAAAGAGCTGTTTGCTTCAGCAGGAAAATGCATCCCAGGAAAACAAAGTTCCAGGTCCAGCGCCCACACACATGCCCATGAGGGTGCGGCCAGCAGCATGACTGGGACCCACCTAGTGCCCATGAGGGTGCGACCAACAGCGTGACTGGGACCCACCTAGGTACAGGCGTAGTTGCTTCCCAAACCATCGATCCCTTTTCCGGCTCATGGCACCACCACTGCCCATCCTAGCTGGAAGCCTAGACCCTTCCTCCTGAAGCCTCACCCACTGACACAGACTGTCCAAGAACATTGGGCGTTACACAGGATTCACTCTTATCTCCAAGCCGAAGACAGAGGGGACTAGACCATCAATCCCCAGAGTCCTACGTTTCACCAAAGTTGTTTCTGTTGTCACCACAGGGTGTCGCTGTTGATCACTGGGTGGTGCATCCAGGCTCCCTGCCATGGGGAGACCTGCTCAGGCCCTTCTGGTGCCCCATGCTTGGCTCCAAAGGGCTGTGGATTCAAGGCTGGTCACTGTTCCCCATCAGGAGCCCCCATTGCTACTTAGGGAGGACCAGCTCCCTGCAACCCTGTGCTCAGCTGGGAAGCCAAGGGATGGGGTCTCCTCGAGCACCATGGATTCTCGGAGTCCTCCACTGCTCGTGAATCTCAGCTGGAACTATTCCAGTCCATCCAAGACTCTCTTAAGGGGGCCGGGGCTCCTACTCCCATTCCCCCAGGAGGCTCCTTGCTCCCTGGACAGATTGGCCACTTCCTTCCCAGCAACCAGCTCATCAGGGGTACTGGAGGGAAGGAGACCATCAGGCATGGAAGGTTCTGCTGTACATCCCCTCTGAGCCCAGAGATGTCACCTTTCTCCATGCCACCACTTTCTTGATCCCCACGGTCAGAAAAGCAGATGGCACCTTCCCAGCCTTCACAATAAAAAAGCGACATTTCACCCCGCCTGACACCCTGCCAGTTGGAACTGAAGTCCGACGCTGATACTAATGGCCTGGATCCTGAGTTCTGGGTGGAGGACCCCGCGTTGGAGAAGGAGGAGAAGGAGGGGAAGGAGGGGAAGCTAGGCAGGGAGAGGCGACGGGGGAGGGGAAGAGAAAGGGGAGGAGGAACGAGTCCTTCTTTCCTCAGCTCAGGACCGCACGGTGAGGAACATTTTGAAACAGGAGAAATGGGATTTTGTCCTCCTTCCTCCTTTCTGTGGCAGCTTCGTGTGTCCCAGGGCCACTTGCTCAAGCTCCCCCGCATAGCACTCACCTTCCCCCGTGTCCTGGGATCCCAGACACACCCCAGGAGAACCTGTCCCAGCCACGCCCAGCATCTTCACTTGGGCGTCAGTAGGAAAGCGCACTGCACAAACGAACTCACACTGAAGTGAGAGTGGCTGATAGATAGCGAACCCTCTAAGAGCTAGGAGCATTTTCTACAAAGGTGGTTTTAGAGCCTAATTATTCACTCATTGGTGGGCTTCACAGCCAAGTCAAAGGAAACGTGGGCAGTGTCGGGGGGTGGAGCAGGTCACCCCGAAGCCACAGCCTCAACATCCTCCTACTCTTCCTGCGTTTCTTCCTCCTCTCGCCTCTGCACTGAATGTTTCTGTCCTGGCCCCCATGAGGATAGGGGGACAAGGGGGATGGTGGGTACGTGGCCCTGGACCGAGGCCTCACGGGGCTGAGCTCTGAGCAGGTCAAGGAGGATGCTGGCCTCATGCTGGAGACGTTAACAGGACTGCCTTCTGTGCACCCTGAACTCCCCAGCGCCATTGTGAGATCCTGGCTGCCCCCAGGAGACCTTTTGGCTTCACCAGAGTGACCTCGGCCAGAGTTAAGCAGCCAGGGACTAGCATCTGGGGACCAATTTGAATTCCCAGTGCCCCACCCAGCCTCAGTGGTGGATCCAAAGTAGACAGAGCCTGCCTTTGCCCGTAGGGAAAACCCACGGGGCTCACATTTCCCAGGGCCCCAGGAGGTCAGGCCCTTCTCAGCCCCCTTTGTACACACGCAGTTTCAGAGACATGGGGGTCACTCGAATGGCGTGAGGCCAGCCTTGCTTACCGAAGCCCATGACTCACCGTGGTGGACTCTGTGAACTAACATGGGCTCCGTCTCACAGGAACTTGCCTTCAGGGGTCAGGGACACCGTCACCACCTCCCCCCAACTCGGCAGCCCTGTCTTTTGTCAGTGGGGAGTGGTCAGAGGTGCCCTCCATCAGCTAAGCCCAGGGTCCTGGCCTCCCATCACTCGGGGTCAGATCAGGCAGGTGAAGACCCCACAGATGTTTAGAAGGCACCTGGTCTGCCTGGGCCAGGGCAGAGGTGGGCAGAGTCAGCCTCACTGAATCAGTCACTCAGATTCCCGGAGCCCCGGGTGCCTCATCTGGAGAACAGGGAGGATGACAGCACTTCTGTGAGGACCCACGCCACCACCCAGTCGCCACAGCAGGAGCCGGGGAGGCTGAGTGAGGTCTGCAGCCCAGCGAGCACAGCCAAGCACCACGTCCGTGTGCCACACACACGGTTTATGATGAGAAGACGATGAGGGTGGTCGTGACGGTTTCCCTGTTGTGAAGCAGGCAGACGGACAGGCAGCTCTAAAAACCACGGAAAGAGGAGAGAAGAGAGACAGAAACAGGCAGAGAGACAGAGACACACACAGAGGGAGACAGAGAGACAGAAAAAGAGACAGAGAGAAGGAAAGACAGAGAGCAAGAGGGAGAGAGAAAGAGAAGCAGAGATGCAGACACAGAGAGACAGGGACAGAGAAAAGGAGACAGGAGAGAGACAGAGCGAGCTAGCCAGGGAGGTCCAGAGCCCTCACAGGGAGCATCTCCCAGATGGGGAAACAGGAGAGGAACAGCGTCATCTTCACTGAGAATTCAGTGCCGGAAAAGAGCAGCTTGCAGAGGAAGCAGGGCCTTCTAGACTGTGGGAGTGGCATGTGCGAAGCCCAGGTGGTTTGTCTCGGTGACAAGGGGCTCCCCAGTAAAAGAGAGCCGTGGCACGCAGAGGCGGAACGGACTGTGTCCTGTAATGAGGAGTTCCTGAAACCATGAGCTGGCAACGCCTTTGGAGGGAACGACCCAGTTTGGAGCTGCAGCTTTGCAGGTGAGGCTGGAAGAGGGAGGGGGGCCAAGTGAGGTCCCCGATCACAGGGCAGCCGGGCAGAGCAGGTGGCGCAGGAACGAGCTGAGGGTCCTGAGTCCTGGTGGAGGGAAGGGCCAGGCTGCTCCACTCTCCGGGGCAGAGACCTCGGCACGCCACCTGTCACAGGACGCCCAGGCAGCAAGGTGGCCTCCTTTTACTGGAGAGACGTTCATAAGCAAAGAGTCGCAGAAGAAGGCAGATGAAAATCGGGCCACGCTGGCTCCGAAGTTTGGAGGGCCCAGGGCTACATGAAAATGCAGGGTCCCTTGTTCATAAGACAGGGAAAAGCAGCATGACTCGAGATGCACAGCAGATAGCTGCTCCCTCGCGTCGGCAGCCCCTGTCTTGGCTTCTTAGGATGCTTTTTATTTGCCTTGTTGCCGTAGAGCAAAGTAAAAGTTTTAAACGATTGCCACGTGACTTAGCAAGCTCATGCTTACCTTGCAAGGTGCAGCTAGAGGAGCATGTAACACACGTGTGGAACCATGGAGATCATACCATTCGGTCTCATAGCTCATATACACCTATGTATTATTATTATTAGTATTATTATTATTGATACACAGTCTCACTCTGTTGCCCAGGCTGGAGTGCAGTGGGGCAATCTCAACTCACTGTAACCTCCGCCTCCCAGATTCAAGCGATTCTCCTGCTTCAGCCTCCCATGTAGCTGGGACTACAGGTGCCTACCACCAAGCCTGGCTAATTTATTTTGTATTTTTAGTCGAGATGGGGTCTCATCGTATTGGCCAGGTTGGTCTCGAACTCCTGACCTCAAGTGGTCCGCCCACCTCAGCTTCCCAAAGTGCTGGGATTACAGGCGTGAGCCACTGCGCCCGCCTACATGTGTATTTTAGATTCTGCAGGAGTAGCGGAAACACAGCAGAACGCCACTCAGCTGTTTCTATTTCACTTTTTTCCTGTTCCCTCTAGGTCTACCATTTCCAGCGTGAGGGGCCGGCTAGCAGGAGGAAATGACAGGATGGCCTGCTTGGTCGCCTGTGTTTCTTAGCACTCTCTGGCCTTCTTCTGTGAATTCTAGCTTGAGTGGAATGCGTGGTCCGAGGGGCTGTTAGGGTCCCGTGCGCTGAGCCTTCACACACTATGTCCTCACTTTGGGCTTCCCTGAACGCCCGGCATCGTGGGCTTTATGGGTGTTTGCACCGTGGATGCCGTCTGCAAATGGGTGGCCGTGAAGGGTGAACGTCTTCATGGCCTCTGCTCTGGCACACTCTCCATCAGCTCTCACTCAAACGCACGAGGTCAATGACAAACTAATTAAGAACTTGCAGAGCTGAAACCAAGTGCAGGCCTGTCTGAGGCGGGGCTCTGTGGGCTGCAGGGGTCCCACGCCTGCGAGGCTCTGAAATCAGCCACTCTTCTCCTTACCTCTTGGGACCCCTGGTCTGTGTGCAAAGCCAATGGGCTTACCTGAGATGGGCACGCCTTTGGATCCTATCTAGGTCACAAATCCTATAAATGATACGTTCCTCCCGTAATGAGTACAGCTACTTCTCACTGGGGTGAAATTAGGTGCACAGGTTTAATTTAACGTCTTTCTTTTTCTCTTTAACATCAAGGTTTCTAGACCTAGTCGGTTCTTATTTTAATTTCAATCTGCTTCTATCCAAATCCCTGAAGACCAGGAGGAGAGCCAGCCACATCTCCAGCGAGCTTTGGTATGGGGTGGAGGGCGGAGATAGGCGAGGGAGAGAGAGGAGGAAAAGAGAAAGAGAGGGCCAGGCACCGTGGCTCACGCCCGTAATCCCAGCACTTTGGGAGGCAGAGGCAGGCAGATCACCTGAGGCCAGGAGTTCAAAACCAGTCTGTCCAACATGGTGAAACCCCCTCTCTGCTAAAAATACAAAAATTAGCCTGGCGTAGTGGCTGACACCTGTAATCCCAGCTACTCAGGGGGCTAAGCCGGGAGAATCGCCTGAACCTGGGAGGCAAAAGTTGCAATGAGCCGAGATTGCACCACTGCACTCCAGCCTGGGTGACAGAGTGAGACTCTGTCTCAAATAAAGAAGAGAGAAAGCAAGAATAGAAGGACACAACAGATAACTCGTTGGCAGAGGCAGCCACTTGGTGAGAGAGTAGGGGGCAGGCACAGGCTGGTCTGTATGGGGAAGGGGGTCCCGGCGGAGGTGTCGGAGAGTGTGTCTGCAGAAGCCGAGACACACTCGGGCCAGGGTCAGGCCAAGCGAGGCCAGTCCATGCCCACCAGGACGAATGTGGGAGCTGCCAGGTCCTCCGTGGGGCCTCCTTCGCACCCCATTTTTAACAGGGAGAAGTCAAAGCTGTCGCACACACCAGCTTGTAGCTCGTGCACCCTGGCATTTGCAGATGCCTGCATCAGTGGGGCAGGCGGCTCCAGCACAGCTTACGGCATTTATTTATCCTTTCAGCCTTAATGCATGAGCTTCCTGAGAAGAGGCTGAAGGCTGAGGGTCGGTGCATTCCTGGACGCTGGCATCACAGCTGAGGACTGCGCGAGAGTTGAAGGCACAGCTGTCACCAGGAGACAAATCGGTCTACTCCAGAAGGAGCCAGCTCTGCCACCTCTGACTCCTGGAACAGCTCAGGGGTGCAGCGGGGTGCAGAGGGGAGACCCAAATGTCGAGGCATCTGTGTCCAGTGGCAGAAGCCTCCCCAGACGCTTTCTGGACTGTCTTCTTTGTTTTCACCACGGCCCTAGGAGGGACCAGGGACAGCTGACATTCACCAAGGGATGCCCACCCACCTTCTGGCACATTTAAACTCACAACATCTGCTTTCCCTCCGAGCCTGCCTTGACCTCGAGACTCAGCACATCACACCCTTCACCATCCACTGGAATCGGAGAATCTGCAAGGAAAATCTTTTCCTGAAGATTTCCTGGGCAAGACCTAGGCAGTGCCCACCCCGCAAACCAGCAGTGTCTCCTGCGAGACTCAGAGTAGACAATAGTGCTTCTCCTCTTCACTTTCTCCTCCGCAGACGAGCCCCGCTCTCCTTACCCAGCCTTTCCCACCCTTCCCCTAAATGGCTGCTGCTTGTAGGATGAGACCTCAGTTTCCCCAAATCTAAAAGGGATTTTTTTAAATGTGGGAAAATTCCCACAACAGCAAATTCGCATGTTACTCATTTTAACGTGCACAGTCGAGTGGCACTTACTGCATCCACAAGGTTGTGCAACCATCACCAGCATTCCAGAACATTCCATCACCCCCCAACAAAACCCCATACCCATTAGCAGTCACCCCCCATTCTCCCTCCCCCCACCTCTGACTAACATGAAGCCTCCTTCTGTGTCTATGAGTTTACCTGCTCTGGGCACTTCCTATACATGGAGTCATGCAATCGACGATCTTTTACCACTAGCTTCTTCGACTTGCACAGTGGCTAGGAGGTTCGACCACACTGTAGCCCGTGGCGGTGTGTCGTCCTTTTTGTGGTTGAATAACATCCGACCCTGTCTATGGACCACACTTTGTTTGTTTTTTCTCTGTTCGGTCAGTCCAATTTATATACATATTTTATTGCACTTTAGGTTCTGGGGTACATGTGCAGAACATGCAGGATTGTTGCACAGGTACATACATGGCAATGTGGTTTGTTGCCTCCATCCCCCCGTCACCTATATCTGGCATTTCTCCCCATGTTATCCCTCCCCAACCTCCCTACCCCGCTATGTCCCTCCCCTATTCCCCACCAACAGACCCCAGTGTATGAGGCTCCCCTCCCTGGGTCCATGTGTTCTCATTGTTCAGCACCCGCCTATGAGTGAGAACATGGGATGTTTGATTTTCTGTTCTTGTGTCAGTTTGCTGAGAATGATGGTTTCCAGATTCATCCATGTCCCTACAAAGGACACGAACTCATCCTTTATGGCTGCATAGAATTCCATGGTGTATATGTGCCACATTTTCCCTGTCCAGTCTATCATAGATGGGCATTTGGGATGGTTCCAGGTCTTTGCTATTGTAAACAGTGCCGCAGTGAACATACATGTGCACATGTCCTTATAATAGAATGATCCTTTGGCTATATACCCAGTAGTGGGATCGCCGGGTGGATGGACCGCACTTTGCTTCTCCATCCATCTGTCAGTGCTTCTACCTTTTGCCTGCTGTGAGTGGTGCCGCTATGAACGCTCAGGTAGCAGCTTTGGTTTGAACGTCTAATGAGGTATCTAACGGGACTCTTGCCTGTCTTCGATTCTGTTGGGTATACACCTGGGAGTGGAATTTCTGGGTCATACGGTAACTCTATGTTTAAGTTATTGAGGAAGCACCAGTCTGCCTTCCACAGTGGATGCACCGTCTAACATCCCCCCAAAAAGGCATCTGAAACGCCTCCCTTGCAGAGCTGCTAGGGAGACTACCAGCAACGGGTCAAAGCCTCTGCACTTTGCGTCGAACAGACGATGGAGAGTGGCCGAGGGACGGTAGGACGAGCTGTGCGGGCACCCATCCAGGCTCAAGCTCCAGCTCCTGCACTCCCAGGCTGCACGCCCTCAAGCTAGTTACCCAACCTCTCCGAGCCTCGTTTTCCTTGCCTGTTCTATAGGGCTGCCGTCAGGGCTGAATGAGCATGCGAGGGGCCTACATCAGCTCTGGCCCATGGCCAGTGCTCCCCAAGCCTTGGCTCTCTGCATTCTTTCCAGAGTGCTCAGCACCAGGGATTCCTCTCACTCTTTCACAGTCTCTCATTTCATCCTGCACCTTTGGTGACCGGCACCAGCCCCTTGCAGAGAGGTCATGCAGCTTGCCCAGGCCACACTGTGACCAGATCTGCTGCTACCTCCTTTCCCTTCCGAGCTCAACCTCCTGAGCCATCACGGCAGCAGAAACCGGAGCTCCAACGTGGCGCTTAGAGCGAGTGTTTAACGCCCATAAAATCCGAGGAACTCAATAATCCCAAATAAGGTCTCCTATGCATTCCCCCAGGATCCCAGCCCAGAAGGCAGAACTCGAAACGGTCTTAGAAGGGGAAAAACACCACACTTCAATTTTTCTCAAGTCTCAGTATAACACAGCTACGATGGTATCTCTAGGTTCAAACAAAAGCATCTAATGGGATGCCTGCCAAAGCCCTCTAGCTCCAGGCATTTTTGTAGACAATTCAAAATAACCACATAATACGTAGGAAAATGATAAGCAGGGTTCAAGTTTAATGGGCAGAAAGAAATCCACTGTTCTTAGTTATGGGAAGGGTTTTTGGGAAAAGAGCAACTCACAGATCAGGTGTTCGTACCACGAAAGCCTCTCTACTTAATCACCGAATGACCAGGATTTTTTTAAGTTTCCAAAGAGATGTTTCTAGAAACCCAACATCCTCATCTGAACCAAGAATGAGCCCAGCCCAGCCAGGTGCCAGCTCTGCTCTCCTCAGGGAGGCTGGGGTGTTAGGACTGGTGGGGGTGGGGGGCTTCCGGCCTCCCCAGACTCAAAACACCGCACAGCCTCTCAACACTGAGACCAGCCTGAAAGATCCAAATCCAGGTCCTAGTGCTACCCCTTCACCAAGAGGTGATTTGGGTTAGTTGCTTAGATTTCTCCAGGTGTCAGTTTTCTTACCAGCTAAATGGGTGTAAGTGGGTTTCAGCATCAAATGAGAACTTGAGGTTTGTAAAAGGGCCGGGCATCCTCTGAAGCTTTAGGAAGTGTCCACTGTCCAGCATCTGTATCATCATCAAGGTCACCTCTGAAAGATTTGACAGAAGCAGGTGCCCAGGCCCCGGATGAGGCAGCTATGCATGCCAGGGAGGGGGACTGCCTCTGGAGCCCTCTGCTCCCCGCCACTGCTCACCTGGCCCCAGCTCTGGCCCAGGTTTTTCACTTGTTTCGTCGTGATGATATACCCCGGAATAGGGACCCAAGGATCACCTTATTCCACAGATGAGGAAACCAGCATAAGGAAGTGAATAATCTCTCCAGAATCACACAGCTCACAAGGAACAGAGCAAGGATGGGAGCCGGCCAGTTCACCTCCCTGCCCTTCACACAAGTGGGTCAGTCCAGCTCCATCCAGAGAGGAGGAAGAGGCAAGTCTGGTCTTGCCAGGGGCTGGAGCCAGCAGCTGAGCCCCCAGGAGGTGTTCCTGGGCCGGAGGTGAGGCTCTGGCAGGCTTCTTCCCCAGCAGGGAGGCTGCTCCTGAGTGAGGCTCCACAGCTCACGTTTCACCCTTCCCGGAGCAGGTGGTGAAGGCAGAGCTGTCTGCTTACCTGGCCATCGCCCACTGTGGCCCAGCAGATGGGGTTCTAGGGAAACGAGCAAGGCTTGGGCACTGGAGCAGCCAGGGTGGCACTTGAAGGGCTGCTCAAGGCCCAGCCAGCCTGTCATTCACTGGGGGATCCCTTTTCTCCCAGGAAAAATGCCAAATTCCTCCCCGTGGCCTATAGGGTCCTGCATAGGGGCCCCCGTGCCCTCTTCCTCTCCCCCTTACTGCAGCCACGCGGGGCGGCTTCCTTCAGATCACTAATGGGTCAGCCTCCTTCCAGCCACAGGGCCTTTGCACCTGCTATTTCTTCTGCCTGGAATTCCCGCCACCTCTTTGCCTCGCTAAGTCATTGTACCCTTCCAGTTCCAGCAACAACTCCTTTCTCTGGAATCACAAGTCAAGTAGTGGCCCCCAAAAGACACGTTCAAGTCCTAGCTCCTTGTCACTGTGAATATCACCTTATTTGGAAATAGGTCTTTGCGGATGTCATTAAGGTAAGGACTGTGAAATGAGATCACCCGGGATTAGGTGGCCCTCCATCCAGTACTGACTGCCCTTGTAAGAGACAGACAAGGGGAAGATTTGGAGAGAGACATGCAGGGAAGGCCGCTTGACACCGGAGGCGGATTAGACCTGCACGGCTGCAAACCTAGACGGCCGGGGATTGCCGGCTGGCCCCAGAAGCTGGAGCGTGGCCTGGAGCAGAGTTTCTAGAAGGAACCCACCCTGCCAGCACCTTGATTTTGAGCGTCCAGTCTTCAGAACTGTTTAAACTGCCCAGTTTGTTGTGATTTTTCATGAGAGCCACAAGACGTGACTGCATTGGGAGACTGCCCGATGGTGACCAGGCACCTGGTTTTCCAGGGCAAAGGGGGATCTCTGAGATGTAAGACTCTCAGCACTAAGACCAGGATGGTCCCAGGCAGAGCGAGATGGTTGGTCTCCACAGCCTGCCCTTCTGGCCACCGAATTTATAACAGCCCCCATTTCACACACCCGCAGCTCCGTGGGCGTCTTTGTGGTGCTTGTGGTCATTACAATTAACTGGCTCATTCTTCAATAATTATTCACAGTGTAGTGGTCCTCACTAGCAAGTGATCTCTCAAAGCAAGATGCTTGCCTGTGCCATCATCCCACTGCCTAGTTCAGCATTGTAGAGCTCAGGGGCTCAGGGAAGCTTTACGGAATGAACGGATGAGGAGACTGGATCTCCCGGATCCCAGGGGCAGACCCAGGGTAGAGGAGGATGTCCCAGGGTATGCAGTGGGTGCTCAGCTCTGGAAATTGCTTAGTGGTAGGGGAAGCTGACCAAAGATGATCAGCTACAAGGGAGGTGGTGAGCACCACGTCCCTGAGAGGGATTCAGTAGAGGCTGGGGGGTGTCACCTGGCGTAGCCTATGCTGGGGGGAGCTGCAATCAGCTCTCTCTAAAGTGCCCTCAGGTCCCAGGATTCTGTAAGAGTCCCACTCTGAATGCTGAAGACAGAGGAGGACGGTTGGCCTGGGGCGGGGAGCCCAGTGCAGGAGGGCATGGGGAGAGCTGGGCGGCCAGAGAGGACAGAGCAACGGCGCTGAATGATGACAGTGGGCTCAAAGGCGTTACTGCCGGGAGGGCCAAAGACGGGACGCTGAATAGTTCAAGCTGGACCCACTGTGAAGGTGAGGAACTGGCACTTGTCCTTTGCCCTGGAAATTGGATCTGGGGTCCTTACCTCAAGTTTGCAGGACTCTTCATAGTTCCCAAAGTACTTTCACCCACTGTCCTGGGCAAATGGATGCTTGTTCATTTTCCATGTAAAAATCCCAGGGTAGGCCCTGCACGCGGCTCACACCTATAATCCCAGCACTTTGGGAGGCTGAGGCGGGCAGATCACCTGAGGTCAGGAGTTCAAGATCAGCCTGGCCAACGTGGTGAAGCCTCATCTATACTAAAAATAAAAAAATTAACTGGGTGTGGTGGCACACACCTGTAATCCCAGCGACTCCAGAGGCTGAGACAGGAGAATTGCTTGAATCCAGGAGGCAGAGGTTGCAGTGAGCTGAGATCCCACCACTGCACTCCAGCCTGGGCGACAGAACAAGACTCTGTCAAAAAAAAAAAAAAAAAATCCCAGGGTTCATGGATGAGGATGAGTGTGCCCAGCTTCAGACACAGACTTCTCACCTTTTGCTACTCTGTGCTGCAAAGCCTTTATGCTCAAAGCCGCTTCATGGCTTCATGATCCAAAATAGCTGCTGTTGCTCCGGCCATCACTGCCCTGCCTCAGCCAGAAGGCAGGGGGAGAGGAAAAGGGAAGGACACGCCCCTTTCTTTAGGATACTTTCTGGAAGCTGCACTCTTGTGTGCCATTATAATGAACTGTAAGTGAAATAATAGGGAATTTTGGAAAATTTAGGTAGCCTTTTCTCATTTAATATATTAATCAATTCCACCATGAATTTAGCACCTCTGGCCTCTAAGCAATACAAATTCATCTTAGGAATTTCTCACTGCAGGCCTCCAAGGCAGGTCCCAGCAAGCCCACTTTACAGATGAGGAAACAGAGGCTCAGGGAGAGCTGACTTGCCTGTGGCCCCCACCTGCGGACATGGCCAGACTGAAGCCTGAGCCCGAGCCCAGGGCTGGCGGATGCAGACCCTGACTCCACCCTGCCCATTGCTTTGTGAGTCTCCTGCCCCATCCCTGCCACCCAGTGAGTCATGGTCCCTTGTACTTCCTCTTCCCTTCCTGTGATGCACACTGTCCCCCGCCCCTGGGGCAGTGGTCCTGTCCATCCCAGATTGTCCCTCAGAGGAAACGCCCAGGGATGGACAGCGGTGTCTGAGCCTGCAGAGACCCCCATGACGGCTCCGACTGGCTTTAAGGAGGAAGGCCCTCAGCGATAGACCACGCCGCCAGCAGATGGCCACCAGTGATGGCCACTTTTCCATGGGGCTGGCCTCTCGCAGAGAGGCACAAGGGACTTTCTTTTGCCTGCACCCAGGGGCTCGGGCAGCTGGCCCTACGGGGAACTTGCATGAGGCCCTCTCTGGGCAAACTCCTGGGCAGACAGCTGCTCCTGGTGGGGAAGGAGAGTCCTTTGCTTGGCTCCCAACGGGCCCTGGGTTCAAGCCCCAGGGGTTCAACCCTCCGGTGGAAACACACCATCCCCTCCTCTACGCAATGAGCACGGCAAGGTGGCGAGCCCTGAGCCTGACGGTCTCTCTCTCTCTCACTTGACCTGCCTGGGTTGTGAATTCCCTAAACACCACAAAACCCCAGAGACACCTGCCATCCCTGAGTCCCGCTCCGCTCGGAGACACTCCACTTTGCTCTATAAAATCTGTGTAAACTGGCCAGGCACGGTGGCTCACACCTGTAATCCCAGCACTTTGGAAGACCAAGGCAGGAGGATCGCTTGAGCCTAGGAATTAGAGGCCAGCCTGGACAGCATAGTGAGAACCCATCTCTATAAATAATTTCTAAAAATTAGACCGGTATCATGACACACTCCTGTAGTCCCAGCTACTGGGGAGGCTGAGGTGGGAAGACCCCTTGAGCTCAGGAGGTTGAGGCTGCAGTGAGCTATGATGGCACCACTGCACTCCAGGCTGGGCGACAGAGCAAGACCGTGTCTAAAAAAAACAAAACAAAACAAAACAAAAAAAAAAACAAAAAGAGGAAGAAGAAGGAGGAGGAGAAGGAGGAAAAAATCTGTGTAAGTTACCTATACATTGCACCAAGAAAAAAATACCCGCAAGGCTCTTCTGACACCTAATCTGGCTCTGCAAAATCCTCCAGGGGTCCTGGGATCCAGATCCTTCGCTTCCTCAGTGCAGGCAGCACCCCACACTGCGTGCATGAAAAATGCACAAAAACCTCATCAGACCCTGGGAGCTTCATCCGCATGGGGGCCCGGAAGACTGAGCGACGCCCACACTCCGGCTGCCTGGCCCACAAGGATGCAGAATTAATCGTTTCTCACAAAGTCAAAGGCAAAGAGGCCTCCGCAAGTGATAGGTTGGCTCTGTGACCAAATAAGGCAATATTACATTTCACTGTTTATAGCAGGCCCTGGATCGGGTGGCTTGGAGGGCACTGGGAAGAAATTCAGTTCTCGCTGCGGCTCCAATTCCAACATCCAATAACTCTGTCCAAGGCCAGTTACCATTTCCTTAGAGAAACAACCATGTGTCATTGTTTAAATACACACTCAAACCCAAGAGGTGACCCGGGCTCAGCCCCAGGCCGTCTGTTCTCTTGAGTGGCAGAGCCTGGCTTTGAACTTCCACGTTCATGATTTAAAGGTAGGGAGAGCCCCTGAAAATTTATTCCAGGGCTTGAGCGAAAGCAGAGGCGTTTCTTAAAGGGCAAATTTCAGAGCTCCATTTGTGAGGTGCCTTTTTCTCCCCTGAGAATTTATTGCAAACTTTCTTTTACAAATAAGACCTGTTGCTGCTGCAGCGAAGAGCATTGGGCAACCTTTCTGTCCCGACAGTATTTATGAAATGAGAGACACAGCTGGCAGAGTGGAGATTTAGTAATCGGTATTAATAATAAGACAAGTGTAAATGTTTAAAACCCATTAGGAGGCTTTAAATGCTAAACAAAGCTTCAACTTGCTGGCATTTGCACCCTGGATGGGGCTAGTCTGACCTCCAGCTAAGAAAATTCTAATTCCAGGGGGAATTCTAGCAGCTTCAGCAAAACTCAGTACAGTCTATATAGACCACGTTTACAGAGCCGCGATGAGGGCATAGATTTACAAAATGGAACAGCATCAATCTCACCTTCAAAATACGATTTTACCTGTCCCATGAGACCCCAGGCACTTCCCCAGGCACTGCATGAGGTTGGGAACTACGTCTACTTTGACCTCTGCTCTCCCTAGGCACCCTTTCCAGAACCTTTGGGTGCTCGGGAGAGGTTCTCTCTGAAAGGGAGAATGAGGAAATGAGTGAAATGTATTATTGCACCTTTGGCCAATGACAGCTTCTAATTTGCCTCCCTCGAATCTCAGTTCATATAGGATGGATCCCCTGGCCTGGGGAGCCAAGCAGATTATAGTTCTTGAACCCAGAGTGGACGTCGGGCAGCAAATCTGTCCCCGCCTGTCCTACCTGCCACCCCTGACAGTCACCCTTCTAGCTCAGAGCTGCCCCCCGCCCCTGGAGGGGCCTCCCACAGTCTCTCTCATGGCCCCACCCCATCTGCACACCTCCCCCACCAGGTGAGTAGCGTGTGTGCAGGGTGTTTACTCACCGCTGTCACTGTTGCTAGGGCTCTGCCATCCCTGAGTCTGTGATGATGGTGGACTGTCAGGCAGAGCAGGAGGCCTGTGGGGGCAACGTGGGGCAGAGCCCCCGGCCACACCCGGCTACTGGTGCCTTAAACGCAGCACCTGAAAGAAGTACAATGTACCTTCCCAGACAACCAATAATACCAGGGACCCAGACGACCAATAATACCAGGGATCCAGATGACCAATAATACCAGGGACCCAGACGACCAATAATACCAGGGATCCAGATGATCAAATAATGCTAGGAACCCAGTGTGACTTTTTTATTTTTGGAGACAGAGTTTCGCTCTTTTCACCCAGGCTGAAGCACAGTGACACGGTCTCCACTCACTGCAACCTCCACCTTCCGGGTTCAAGTGATTCTCCTGCCTCAGCCTCCCAAGTAGCTGAGACCACAGGCACCCACCACCACACCCAGTTAATTTTGTATTTTCAGTAGAAGCAGGATTTCACCATGTTGGCCAGGCTGGTCTTGAACTTCTGACCTCAGGTGATCCGCCCACCTCAGCCTCTCAAAGTGCTGGGATTACAGGCATGAGCCACTGTGCCTGGCCCACAGTATGACTTCTTAAGGGAGTACATCACTGGATGTGAGACCCACCTGGAGCGAGCCTCTGGCCTGCACTGACCTTGACCAAGTCACATGGCATGATCTCATCATTCATCCAACAGAAATTTACCCAGCACCGGCCACGTGCAGATGCATCAGTAAGCACACCGGGCTGGGATCCCCGGCCTGCTGAGACACAACCCTGCGACACGAAAATCAGCCAACATTTATTGAGCACCTACTGTGTGCTGGGACACCATGCTCAGCATTCTACAGGGGCTACCTCATTTAATCCTCAAGCTAACCCTGAGAAGCAGGTGCAGCTGTGACCCCCGTGTATCCCTTGAGGAAACAGAGGCCCCAAGGAAAGAAAGAACATGTTTTCTTCCTGGCTCCTAAAAGGCTCTCCTGCTATACAGCCCTCCCTAGGCCCTGCCTCTCTGTGAGATGGAGAGGCATAGCTCTTCGTGGCAGGGTTGGCGAGAATATCCAAAAAAAGGTTAAGCGCCTGGCACTGTGTGGGGAACAGAGGGGGCACTCAGGGAAGGGCAGCGGGGTGACCCCACAATGGACCACCGCTGCTCAGGGGGCTAATGCGGGCTGTGAAATGGGGCCACCTGCAAACCTGGCTTTTCAAAGCTGAACCATACCATGGAGGGAGAGAGGGTCCTTGGCACCGACCCCAGCTGTCCACAGCTAAGTGGTCATGGGACACCCATGACCATGGGTGCAGCTGGAGGAGGCCCTGCCCTTGGGGGTCTGTCGGCATCCAGGGGAAGTGTCTGTGGGGTAATGATTAACCCACACGCGCCGCCCGGCTTTGAGACTTCTTGTCCTGCTGACTCATTTTGCAAATTCCGCTTGCCCTGGGAGCGGCCCCGCCACACCGCCTCACCTGAGATTCCAGCAGCGGAGGTGTTGCCTAGCCAGGTGGGGTGGCCCCAGCATTCAGATCTGCTACTGGGAAGCCTGAGGCCAGCACGTGGGAGGCGAGTGGGATGGAGGACACAGCGATGGAGGAGCCGGCGATGGAGGAGACAGCTCTGGACCCTCTGCTGGCCGGTAAGGATGGGGCGGGGGCCTCGGGGTGAGAGTTGCGGGACAAGGGGAGCGTCACTTGCTGTCAGCCCTGCCCAGGCAGGACACACAGTCTGTCCCTCTGGGACCCTGCAGAGGGGATGGAGAGGACCCAGAGAGCAGGCTTCTAAGCAGTGCCCCCCCTGCCCAGTTGAGTGAGGGCAAGAGAGGCACCCCGGAGGTGGGCTGGGCCTAACAGTGGGTGGGTTGCCGCAGGCACCTTCTCAGATGGCAAACAACCCCTCCTAAGAACAATAATCACAAACCGCAGAGCTGCTCAGCCTTGGTGCTGGTGACCCTGCAGGGGGACAATTCTTTGTCTTGGGGGAGTTCTGGGAACTGTGGAATGCTTACAGCATCCCTGGCCTCCACACAGTAGAGGCCAGTGCACCCCCCCCACCCTCTGTTGCGACAACCCAAAAATGTCCCCAGACACTGCCCAATGTCCCCTGAGGGCACCGTCCGCCGGCTCCCTGGAGAACCACGCACTGCCCGTATCACGCATTAGCAAGGCATCAGCTCCGAGCGTAGCCTTCAGCCGCTATGTACCTGAGCCTGGTCGGGTCCTAGGAGGCTGGTCCGATGCTGGTGATGACTCAAGGCTTTGGGGCCAGGCCCCTGCATTCCATCTCAGACTTCCTGTTCAGCAGCCGCAGCACCTAGAGCAAGGTGCCTCGCCTCTCTCTGCCTTAGTTTACTCATCAGTAAGCGGGGCTAATAGCAGCATCTACCCCAAAGGACTCTGGGGTAGGGAAGGTGCATACGATAAAACATGTCACAGGCTCTAAGCACAGGGCCTGGCACCTGCTGAACGCTGGCATGGCCCTGTTTTACTCAAGAGGAAAGCTGGGGCCCAGAGAAATCCTGTCACTTGCCCGACGGCCACACGACTGGTCCGACGAGGGCTGTGAGGGACTCTAGATGTCCCTCTGCAGAGCCTTCTGTGCACAGAGAGGAGACATTGCAAAGGGAGGCTGGGAAATCAGAGACCCGGCCCCAGCCTGAGGCCTGCCCTGTTCTCTGTGTGGACTTGGGCAGTCACTCCCCTCTCTGGGCCTAGGTCCCTGTTGGATGAGAGATTCCATTTTAGGCAACACTCAGGGACGGATTGCTGTGTCTGGCACTGATCTTGTCTTAGAGGGCTTCTGCTCAGTGGAGGTGGGGTGTCTGAGGGCTGTCCTGGCATTGGGGATTGGCAGAGGGGACTTTGGGGTACAGTGTACCCATCCGACCAGCCCCATCCTTCATCCCAAGGTTTATCAAGTGAATGAATGAATGGATGGATGGATGAATGAATGAATGAGGAAACTGACCAACTTTCCCTGGCCCTGTGAGAACTCGGGAACACTGGCTGGGATGTCCTCTCCTGTAGAACAAAGCAGGAAGAGGAGACCATATTTGGTGCCTCCCTGAGCAAGGCCTGAGTCTGGGGCGGTCGGGGGTGGGGAGCTGCGTTTCCAGAGACCACTTGGGCCAAAGCAGGAACGGACCCCAGGAATGACCCTCTCCCTCTGGGGCCCTCCTTTGGAAGCAAGCTCCAAAGGCAGAGGCAGGCAGAGTGAGCATTTGCGAAAATGAGCAAATTAGCTGGAAAAGAACGGATTTTTATTTTTGGTTTGTTCTCAACGTATCAGAGTCAAGACAGAGGGAGGAGGAATGTGAATTAAGCAATAAAATGTTTACCAAGGAGCCCTTGAATGACTCCAGAGTGCTGCCAAAGTTCTGTGATCCCTGAACTCAGATTGTCCGAGGACCCATTTCCTCCTCGGTGGCCCCCGATGGCCATGCTGGGATGCGGGGATGTGGTGGCATCGCTCCGTCATTCCTCAGGCAGGGTCCCCTCCCAGGTGATCTGAGCCACTCACCTGGAGGACATGAGCGCTTGTACCTCCCGGGGCAGAGGGGGCTCAGAGCCCAGCCTCCATCCACGTCTCCCTCTTGGGCAGGATTTCTGTCCAGGAGCAACAGGAAATGGCACTCCTATGCCAACTACACAGCCCCTGGACTTTGGACCCAGCCTTCAGTGTGTGCTGGCAGCACAGGGCTGTCCTTTGAGGGAGCTCCCTGGCAGGACCCCTTGTTGTGCTGCTGGAAGCGACACCCTCCAGCCTTCACTCCTTTGTCACTAAGCTCTCAGCTCTCAGAGCCCGGATTACAGCTCCAGCCTCCCCAGAGAGGAGCAGTTAGATACGTGGCAGTCAGTCACACTCTAGTGTAAATGGAGCCAGCCAGGGTCTTTCCTGGTGGCTGCTGCCTGAGTGGAAGTGGGATCCCTTCAGGATGCTGGACAGCCATGGGGCGGCAGGAGCGGCAAGGGCTGCAGGGCCACAGGGAGGGTCCCGGACAGGGGCTAGAGTGCACGGCCACCCATGAGAAGCTGTGCCCCTTCTCCTGCTGTCACCAAAGCCCCGGGGATTCTCCTTTGGGCCATGGGTAGCCTTCCTCCAAGGCAGAGGCTGGGAAGAGTGGTAGGAGAACCACAGGATTTGGTCTGAGATGCAGCTGGATCCTGGTGCTGGGACGGACCTGGGGGAATCTGGGGAGTCTCTCCGCGCTCAGCTCCCTCTTCTGGAAAAACGGGAATGAGACTCCTGGAAGGACTGGAGTCAAGTGGCCGCGCTTTTTCTGGTGATGTTCACCGTCTGATGCTGGAGATGGGAGAGGCTTCTTTCTCTGGCGATTGCCCCCTTCTCTCTTTAAAGAGGGAACCTGAGCGTCCAGCTCTCCTAGGAAAGTGTGTCTCTCCTTCTCTCAAGAGAAGTTGTGAAATGCGGCTACAGGATCTTGGGGTAAAGAGAAAGAGGCAGTCTGGGAGCCTCAAGAGACCTGGATGCAGGAGCGTGGCAGGATGAACCGTGTCCCTCCCCATCAATCAGAGCAGGGGGTCCTCCAGGGCGGGAGGGGGGCTGCAATTGCAGGGGTGAGGGTGCAGCACTCTCAGGGCTGCAGAGAGAATCCCTGCTGACCGGAAATGCAGAGGAACAGGAAGGGAGGAAGGGGAGGGCAAGGGAGGGAAGGCTGGGGGAAGTTCTTTCTCCTGAGAAGACCCCAAGGAGGTGAGGCTCCATATCAGAAGCACAGGCAGAACCCTGGGGCTGCAGTGAGCGCCGCTGTCCAAGCCTGGCACTGTGCTTCGGTCCCAGCCCCAGCCCTGGCCTCAAGGGAAGGATTTTATCAGAGCCACGGGGAACAGCAGCCCCCGGGGCCCGGAGCTGGGCTGACAACACCGTGACGTTGGCCTTCCAAGTGTCACCAGCCCCATTGATCAGGCCTCCTGGGAACGTTATGCTGGGAAAGGTTCATGAGCCACGGTGCCGACCAACACTCGGGGGGCAGGGGCTGTTTGCTTTAGCAACGACTTCACACAGGCCTGAAGCAAAATGTTTATATAAGAGGAACTCTGTGAGCTCGGGAAGGTCACTCCCCTTCTCTGGGGCTATCTGCTCATCTCTGTCATGATGAGAGAGGAGTTCAAAAGTGACTTTGCAGGGAATGGGGACCCAGGGAAGGCCTCCGCTGAGTCTGCAGTGACAGGCAGAAATGCCATCTTTAAAAGGGTGGAAGTTCATTTCCCTCACATGAAGTGAGTCAAGAGGTGGGCATTCCAGGATTCCAAGGCTGATGGGGGCCTCACGCAGTCGTCAGAGACCCTGGGTTCTCCCAGGCTGCCCTCCCACGCTCAGCATGGACATCCACCTTGTGGCCCAAGATGGCTGCTTGGGCTCAAGTCATCACATAAGCATTCCAGCCAGCAGGAAAGAGAATGGGCGAAGAGGGGCACTCTCCCTTTTTGGAAGCTGTCCACTGGCCTGGACTTAGTCCATGGCCACACCTAGCTGCAAAGAACAGGACATACAGTCTTGTTCTGGGTTGTCACAGGTCAGGTAAAAACTAGACAATCTTTTACCGAGAAAAAGGACAAGAATAAATATTGGGGGTGGGGAGGAGAACTGTCGGTCTGCAATCCAGGTTGAGGACAGAACTCCTAGTCCCTGTGCTGGCTGGCCACCAACTAGCTGGAGACCTGGGGTTTCCCTTCTTCCCTCTGAGCCTCAGTTTCCTCATCTGTAAAAGGGGACGGTTGGTCCCCATGGTCCCCGGGTCCTCTCCAGCGTAGACCACGTATGACTCTGTGCTCTGCACAATTTGCCTCATAGAGCTTTCTAGACTTGAAGCTCTGCTCAGACGGGGACTTTTGTGTGCTCTGTTCTCTGCTGTATCCTAGAACGGGGCCTGGCACATGGTCTGTGTGTTTGCTGAGTGGCTGAGTGATGGTTGGTGTTTTAACAGGTTGAATTTGTATAAAGAGGCTACTTGCTGTTGCTCTCATCTTTAAAAAAGAGAAACTTTTTTAAAGTTTCTTTTAAAAAAAGTTTCCTTTCTTCTTTTTCTTTTTACTCCTCCTTCTCCCCGTCTTCCTTCTTCTTTTTTCTTTTTTTAGATACTCAGCCTTTTCCTCACTGGCTGCCTCCCCTGCCTTGTTTCCCAGAACATAGATTTTGGTTGCCAGAGGAGGCCAAACAACAGAATCAAAGCTCCCCCCAACACCCCCTCACTTTCAGAGCTCCAGGCCTGTGGAGGCCCAAGGCTAAGGCTGGATGAGCTTTGATGCCGGCCCAGTAGGGGTGGACTCTCCATGGGCACGTGCCACTCTCACCTCTCACATCTGCCAGAAAGGTGACTTTTACCCCATCCTCGCCTACTTTGCAGAGAAACCAAACAGACACTGACTGCTTCAGGAAGTGAGTCCCATTGCAAAGAAAAGTGAAGGCGAGGCTGGGCACAGTTGCTTACGCCTGTAATCCTAGCACTTTGGGAAGTTGAGGCAGCAGGATCACTTGAGGTCAGAGGTTTGAGACCAGCCTGGCCAATACAGTGAAACCCTGTCTCTACTAAAAAAAAAAAAAATACAAAAATTAGTTGGAAATCACTTGAACCCGGGAGGCGGAGGTTGCAGTGAGCCAAGATCATGCTACTGCACTCCAGCCTGGGTGACAGAGCGAGACTCCGTCTCAAAAACAAAAAAATGAAGGCGAAATTAGAGAAACCAGCATGCCAACCATGCCAGGCTATGGTTGGAGATGCCAGCATTATCTCAGCCTAAAATGTACAGTATGAGCCATGTGTGGCTAGACTGTTTTTGAAATGAGTGTCAGTCATTTGGGTACACACTTCAGTCCTGCAGGTCAGGAGTGCCACTGCAAGCGCACAAGCAGCTGGCACCCACTCAATTATGAGGCAACCGCCTCGTAGACAATGGAACATCTCATTTCCTGGGAAGGGTTTCCAGGCGTGCACCTGCTGTGTAGTTTTTTCCTTTGAAAACTGTAAAGCACTATAATTAACATCATATGTATCACCTTCCTGGAGCTGTGAAACAATTCACAACCCATTGGATTTTGTGGTTATTGCTTTCACTGTATTTTGATAAGATGTTCCTATGTGAAGACGCTTTATCAACATTTGCCTGGAGACATAGTTCACGAATCTAAGAGAACGCCAGGTCCTTACCCTGACAGAGACGGCACACCTAAGAGGGTCCAGCACGTTGTGTAGGCAACAGCCAGCTGCACTCAGAACTTCTGCATGGCCAAGATGTTCTTCCCCAGATCATCTGGAGAATGTTCTGGGGAAGAACATGGAGACCTGGGGTTTCACTTCTTCCCTCTGAGCCTCAGTTTCCTCATCTGTAAAAGGGGATGGTTGGTTCCCATGGTCCCTGGGTCCTCTCCAGCCTAGACCACGTGTGATTCTATGTTCCACACAATTTGCATCATGGAGCTTTCTAGACTTGAAACTGTGCTCAGACAGGGACTTTTGTGTGCTCTGTTCTCTGCTGTATCCTAGAACGGGGCCTGGTACGTGGTCTGTATGTTTGCTGAGCGGCTGAGTGATGGTGTTTTAACAGGATGAATTTCTATAAAGAGGCTACTTGCTGTTGCTCTCATCTTTAAAAAAGAGAAACTTTTTAAAAGTTTCTTTTAAAAAATAGTTTCCTTTTTTCTTTTTCTTTTTACTCCTCCTTCTCCCTGCCTTCTTTCTCCTTTTTTCTTTTTTAGATATTCAGCCTTTTCCTCCACTCAGGAGGCTGCCACTCAGACCTCTACACACCCAACCTCGCGGGACCCTCCCCAGCCCCTCTCTGGCAACTTACTCTGTCCCCTCACCCTGCTTCATTTTTCTTCAAAACTCCCTCATTATCTGGCATGATATATTTGCTTATTCCATTACCCCCCACAAAAGTATATTCATAAATGCAGAGACTTTTTCAAAAAAATCACTGTATCCTCAACACTTAGACCTGTGTCCGAGGGACCGGAAGTGCTCCAGGAAATGCTGATTGGCTGACATCTTCCACTTTTCTGAATATTTTCCACTGGCCCTGAAAGACCCTGTTAAACAGGAAAAAAGTTTTGACTCCATCCGTCTCGGGATTCTAGGGAGTTATCCTTCTCGGGCTGTGCGAGGCGTCGTAGTGCGTCTTCTACTTCATTGCAGGCCTTTACATTCCTTCTTGTTCCAAGAAGGTTGTAAGGTAGCTTACCAAAATGCTTTTAATTCCTCAAAAAAAGTAAGACAATTTGGAAGTTTACAAGGAAAAATGAGGCAGGGAAAACAGGGTTCAGAAAGTCAGATATTAAAAATAGTATTTAAGGCCAGGCATGGTGGCTCACACCTGTATTCCCAGCACTTTGGGAGGCCAAGGCAGGTGGATCCCTTGAGTTCAGGAGTTTGAGACCAGCCTGGCCAACATGGCGAAACCTCATCTCTACTAAAAATACAAAAAATTAGCCGGGCGTGGTGGCAGGCGCCTGTAATCCCAGCTACTCAGGAGGCTGAGGTCGGAGAATTGCTTGAACCCAGGAGGCAGAGTTTGCAGTGAGCCAAGATTGCGCCACTGCACTCCAGCCTCGGCAACAGAGCCAGACTTTGTCTCAATAATAATAATAATAAAATTTAATTCACACTTAGAGATGGTTACTATGGGCAAAACACAGGTTGCTCCACCTGGTTTTGGTCACATGTTCTCCATGACAAACTGACAAACCTTGGGCTGGGTACTATCATGAATGCCCATTTTACAGATGAGGAAACTGAGGCACAGAAAGGAAACGGCATCTGCCCAAGATGGCTGAGCTGGTCAAAGGTATGAAGCGGTAGTCTCTTGGCCAGCAGAACCTCATGCTCTTGGCCCTGACACCTGGACCTAGGGATGGGGGACCCACTTGTGGATGGTCTGGAGCCCTCAGCACTGCTCAGGGCACCACCCCACATTGTCCATGAGCTTCCCGGCAGTCAGATCTATGAGGGAAACACGAGCTGTTCTACAATTTATGGTGCCGTGAAATCTGGCCACACCTGTGGCTCAGAAGGAGGATATTGAGACCAGCAGCCTGTGGGGCAGGAGTGAGCTCTGCTCTTTGGGGGTCAGGATTCCCGCTGCAAGCAACAGGATTGGGGTCTGGCTCTCATCTGAAAAAGACTAAGGTGGAAAGCCCTGGAAGGCAGCCATGAAGGCGGCCTGGGAGCGGCTGGAGCTGGAGGGGCCAGCGTCCCACCCCACGCTGCTACGGGACAGCCCCGTCCCTGCAGGTGGCTACCGTGGCCACTGGTGGCACCAAGGGAATCCTAACCTGCTCTCTCCAGGCCAGAGGCTGAGCCTCTTACGGGCTCATCTGATTGGCCAAGACTAGATCCAACGTCCATGTTGTCCTGTTGGCCCAGCTGCCAGGGAGATGGGGCTGCGGTCTCCCTACCCCCTCCCTGCAGTGGGCTCTGTACCTGTCAACCTGACACCAGTGGGGGATCCCCCAAATGGAAGGAGAGTTTGGTGCTGGACAGCCCCCTCTCCAAAATGAAAACCGCCTACCATGCCCTCCCTGAGGACTCCCTGGAGGAGAGCCGCCCATGGGCCCACTAGGAACCACAGGGTCTCACCGTCTTTGAAGTGGAGAATGAGGGACTGTCACCTTTCTGTGGAAAGGATTCTAACCTGAGGGAGCTGAGCGAGCTCCTGAAGGCCAGCCCTGGAGCCCCCTTCAGGGGCCATTTGGGTTCCTTCTAGCACAGAAGCTCGTGGGCAGTTAGGGTAGCAGAGGGACACCCCCTCACTTGGTCCTGGGAAATGTGCAAACCTTCCTTATGGGGTTTATCCCTCCCTCCCCTGGCGGCTGGGGGACTCTGGCTCTGGGCTCCGCTCTCCGGGACAAACTTCCACAAAGCAGCCTCCCTGGTCTCGGAACCAGAGCTCACCAGCCAATGAAGGCTGGTACCACCTGGCAGGTGGTTTAACCCACATTTTAGCACAGCTGGCCCGGAATCCTGTTGACTGTTGGAGCGTGGCAGCTAAACTTTGTTTTGGTTTGTGGCATTGCACACATAGTTGGAGACAAAACATTCACGTACCATGCTGTGCTGAGGCCCTCAGCATCCCCAGCGCTGCCATTGGCCCGGCTGTCCTCTGTGCCCTGGGGTGGGGAAGGACTGGCCTTCAGGGACCGTGCCCACCTGTCCCCATCACACACTGGGCCATGGACACACTGCCGATTTCCCTTCACCTGGGCCATGTCTCTGTAAATATTCCTTCCAGTAAATCCTGTCTTGGGTTGAGCCATGTCCCCTTACACTCCTGTCAGAGGCCTAATGTCCAGGACCTCAGCACGTGACTGTATCAAGTTAAAACGAGGCTCTTGAGGTGGGCCCCAGTTCAATCTGACTGGCCCCTTCTAAGAAGATGAGATTAGGACACACACTGAGGAATGACCTCGTGAGGACACAGGGAGAAGGTGGCCATCTATAAGCCAAGGAGAGAGGCCTCAGCAGGAACCAGCTCTGCGATGCCTTGACCTTAGACTCCAGCCTCCAGCCTCTGAGACAATGTCTGGTTTACACCACACCGTCTGCGGCATCTGCTGTGGCCGCTGGATAAGATGAATGTAGAACCCCTGTGGAGAGAGTCATCTTGCCTGCCAGGCCCTGACCTCACGTGCCATGACAATGACATGACAGCTAAGAATGTCAGGGCTTGAAAGGGGTCAAGCCTGGTGTTCACCGTGTCCCTGGCAAGGGTGAGCTTCACGTTCATCCCCCCGGGAGATGGCTGTTCCAGGGACTGCCATTATTCTGGAAGATGGATGAGAATTCTGCTGAGGATCTCGTGGTGACGAAGCAGGCCCAGGCAGTCTGAGGCACACCCACTCTCTTCTGCTTCTCTAAGCATGAGAGAGCTCATTTTGCAGAGCAGGGAGGCGGCCAGCCAGCTCACCAGAAAATGTATGAAATCCTTTAGGGTGAAGTTAAAAGAGGGCGGCCAGGTGTAACCCCCCAGGTGTCACCCAACTTGTCACACCAACCCTGGCTCGGGTGACCAGGTGCGTCCTGTTCTGTGTGCATGGTCACAGCCAGAAGGTCCAGTCCACTCAAGCAGTCCCAGCCACCACACTCAAAGACCATGGAAATAGTCCCTATTCTGTAAGCAGTTAGATATTCCAGACCATAAAACACGGTCACAGATGGACAAGTCCTGCCCACAGCCCCAAGATCCCAGCTTGCAATGAGGGCCAGAGCACCCGGACGTGCTGCTGAGTGAGCAGTGGGCTGACAGATCCGTGTGTGAGTGGGTGGGAGGCAAGCTGACCCTTTCAAAATGAGATGGCCCCCCAACCTTCCCAGCCTGCAGAGCTGACAATGAGCAGGCCATCAGCTACCGTGGAAGAGCCGCCCATACGTCTGAGGGCTGGGCATTGCCTGGCTCCTTCCCTCAGTGAGAGATCTTTAGATCAAATGAGTCATGAGGGGGACAGTGCCCATCCCTGCCGGGGTGGCCTGGGGACACAGACTTACCCACTGATTTCAAAGACAATGCAACCAGCTCCTCACCAGGGCAGTCCCCCAGAGGACTGCAGCCTGAGGCTTTGTGTGCGGAGACTCAGCGCTCTGAAGACTCCGCCGTGGCTGCTCTGAGTGCTTTGGAGAGATCTGAGGTCGGGTTTAGCTTCTCCTTCTCAGATTCCCTGCAGATGACTGGGAATGCATTATCTCCCTCTCCAAAGCGGGCTTTGTGAATGGTCCTCTCTTGAGGGGCTGTCATGTGTATACTGTGGCTGAGAGGGGGTCAAGGAAAGCTTCCCAAAGGGACACTCGAGGAGGATTTCGGAGAGCAGAGACAGGGCCAGCGTCCCAGGGCAGCTCAGCCCACTGTTTTCTTTCCCTGGGAACCGGCATCCCCTAAACCCACGTGAAACCAGAGGGCGGGACCTGGGGACAAACGCTGCTCCCTGGTGCAAAGGAATGCGCGTGACCCTGAGCTGTGCTGTCCTGGTTTCTGGAAGGGGGCGGCATTGGGAACCACTCAGTGGGTCATTCCACCGGGCCTCCGTCTCGGGTCTGATGAAAAAAGCAAGTGTTTTTACTGGCAGAGCACCTCCAAGAGGGCCCAGCCCTAGAAGCGGATGGACTGGGTGCCTACAGGCTACTTTCTGTGTTTTTTCTCAATTTTTGGTTTTTGGTTTTCTTGAGACAGGTCTCACTCCCGGTTGCCCAGGCTGGAGTGCAGTGGCACAATCTCAGCTCACTACAGCCTTGACCTCCTGGGCTCAGGTGATCCTCCCATCTCAGCCTCCCAAGTAGCGGGGACTTCAGGTGTGTGCCACCACACCCAGCTAATTTTTGCATTTTTTGTAGAGATGGGGTCTCGTCATGTCGCCCAGGCTAGTCTCCAAATCCTGACCTCAAGTGATTCTCCTGCCTCGGCCTCCCAAAGTGCTGGGATTATAGGCGTGAGCCACCGTGCCCGGCCCACACTGCCTTCCTGCTTGTCCTATTTGTTCTCCATGTGAGGCATCCTTCTCTTGAGAGTCATTCTCCCATGGACTCCTGGATGGAAACCTAATCTCGCTTCTCAGGACCAATCGAATATTCCTGTAACCATGTGAGGAGAAAACACCCCAAGTGTGTTCAGTTATAGAAGGGACTTTCCATATGAAGCTACCATCCTCAAATAATAACTTGAATACCTATTTAGAGTTCGTAATCTCACCTCTGTCTTATTGCCGAGAGCTTTGGCATTGGTGCTATTTACGCTGAGACAACCAGGCTGTGTTTTCTTTGATCATATATTGAGTGTAAATATTTGCACTGTTAATTAGAGTCAGTTTAATTCCAAAAACTCCAGCGATATGGCAACCTCTGACTCTAACGGTAAACAGGACTCTGGATGTTAGTGGCACCTGGAAGATTCCATTTCACCTGTCTCAGCCCTACAAACAAACAAACGGAGGTTGAGGAGAGGCCCAGGAACCTGGAGACAGATTTTGTTTATCCATTTCTTCATGGATAGCCATTTGGACTGTTTCCAAAGGGTCTTTGGAAGTGACTGGAGAAAATCCATGAGGGCACCTGCAGAGGCTAGGGTGGGGCTGGGGGCTCTAAATTAAATTACAGGGACTAAATCTGGGATTTTTCTATTATTTCCATCCTCTTCTTATTACTCCTGGCGGTAACATTTTGCAACTGGCATGCTGAGTGCATCCATGCCATTTCCAAATGAGAGACAAACGGAAGGTTGGCATGGTGCTCCAGAAAGAATTCTGGAGTTGACTAGAAATCTCTAGTCAGTCAGACCCAGATTTTAATCCAAGTTCTGCCGCTTACCGGCTGTGTGGACTTGAGCAAGCCGTTCTTCCTCCCTGTGTCAGTTTCCTGAGCTGTAAGTGGGAACAATCATTCATACTTCATATGAATGAGATGACGGAGATAAAAATAATGAAGTGGATATTTAATTCTAGCTGCATGCCCTTGCCCAAGCTCTCTGAGCCTGGGGACTCCTCTCTACATCGTAAAAGGAAAATATCAAGTATGACTCAGAATCAGCTCACATAACCTGCGTAACACACACAAGCCATCCTCATTCTTCCTTCTCCTCCAAATGCCCAGCCCGGCCACAATTGTTCTGCAAAACTCTTTTTTTTTTAAAATTTATTTATTTAACTTTAGGTGCATACTATTTCTGGCATTTCTCCCCATGTTATCTCTCCCCAAAACTCTTTTAGGAGCAAAGGGAGCTCATCTGAAGCGGCACAAGGGCTTGGCCAATAGGAGAATTGCAATACATGGTGAGAACGTAGACCAATTTTCACTTCTCTTGCTGTCTTTTGGGGATGCCGTGGAGAAAGTCTCAGCTTGGAGCCAGGAGGTCCTTCATGCCTCCGTAGCACGCCGGTCTCCCTGGCCGGCTGTGCCATGCCCTGGTACGGAGCCTCCCCAGGGTATCCCAGTGCATTGAAAAGCATTAGTTCATTCTTATGCTGCGTTATGAAACTCCTGTTGACAGTCAGTGATTCTTCTCTCCACTTTCAGCAGTGATATTGTGTTCTTTAAAAGTAAAGTTCAGGCCGGGCGCAGTGGCTCACGCCTGTAATCCCAGCACTTTGGGAGGCCGAGGCGGGCGGATCACAAGGTCAGGAGTTTGAGACCAGACTGACCAACATGGTGAAACCACATCTGTACTAAACAATACAAAAATTAGCTGGATGTGTTGGTGTGCGCCTGTAATTCCAGCCACTCAGGAGGCCAAGGCAGGAGAATTGCTTGAACCTGGGAGGCGAAGGTTGCAGTGAGCCCAGATCGCACCACTGCACTCCAGCCTGGGCGACAGAGCAGGACTCCATCTCAAAAACAAAAACAAAAACAAAGAAAAGCTCCATAAGCCCAAAAAAGGGAGGAAATTTTGTCACAGGCTACAACATGGGTGAACCTTGAGGACATTACATCAAGTGAAAGAGGCCGGTCCCGAAAGGATGAACACTGCATGGTCCACTTAGCTGAGGTCCCTAGAGCAGTCAAATTCACAGAGACAGAAGCTAGAATGGTGGTGCCAGGGCTGGGGGTAGGGGCTCGGAGAATGGGAGTGAGTGTTTCAGGGGTGCAGAGCTTGGGTTTGGGAAGATAAAAAAGTTCTTGAGATGGATGGCTGTGATGATGGCATAATGATGTGGAAGTTCTAATACCACTGAGCTGCACACTTACAAATGGCTAAAATGATCCACTTTATGTCATGTACATTTTATCACAATTAAAAAATAAAGTGCAACACAGCGAGCTGAGTTAAAGAAAGATATGAAGGAAATCACGGCACAGGAAGATCATGAATCTGGCTCACACGAGGGACAGGGAGTTTGGATGACTGGAGTCTGGGAAAGGTCAGGTTTCCACCTTACAGGGGCAGAGCACAGAGTCTGGAGCTGGGCTGGCTGCCTGGGTGTGAGACCCACTCTCCCACTTACTGCTGTGTGACCTTCAGTGAGTCACTTCACCTCTCTGAGCCTCAGATTCCTCGTCTGTAAAGTGGAACCATAGTAGCACGTACTACATAGACTTGCTGTGTGGATTCGATGAGCCGATATTTATTAAGTGCTTGGAACGGGGCCTGGCACGCAGTAAGTGCTCTCTAAGTGTTTGTTAAATAAACAGACTTGCCTGAGGAGAAGCCCAGGCAGAGAGCTTGCTCCGTCTGTCCGAGGGCCCCTCTGCAAGTTAAACCCACAGACGGAAAGCTGCCTCAGCTGCAGGTCCTGCGTGTCAGGGCGGAGGACCGTGACTCCAGCAACCGCGCTCTGCTGCTGGGAGCCTCTGGTATCAGTGGTGAGCAGCTGCCTCGGAGGCTGGGCTCGCAGCGGATGCCCCCAGCCCTCCTCCGCCCCCACAGGCTCGGTACAGCCACTGAGCTGTCTGCCCAGGCTCAGCCTCTGCAGGAGCCTTCGGGGGCTCTCTCTAGTCCCTTCCAAAGACTCTTTGGAAACAAATGGCTATTCATGAAGAAATGAGTAAACAAATTGTGGTACACCCAGACCATGGAATATTATTCAGCCATAAAAAGAAATGAGGTTCTTATACATGCTATAATGTGGAGCGAACTCTAAACATTATGAAAGAAGCCAGACATGAAAGACCACGTAATGTATGATTCCATTTACATGAAATGTCCAGAATGGATAAATCCATAGAGACAGAAGGCAGGCTGGTGGTTGCCAGGGACTGGGGGAGGGGAGATGGGGAGTGACTACTGGCGGGTTCAAGCTTTGCTCTAGGGGAATGGGAAAGTTCTGGAATTGGAGAGAAATGTGGATGCTCAACACTGCAAGTGCACTAAATGCCAAGTTGAACACTTAAAAATGATCAGGTTTATCTGACATGAATCTCACCCCAATGAATATTTTAACTAAAAAAGATCCCCTTAACCCTGTGAAGCGTAGCCACCAGGGGCCCCCTATTAGTGAACCTGAACCTGTCACGCTGGGAGGCTCCCATCCCTGTCTGGGTGCCCACTTCCCCACCTTGGTGCCTCCACCAGCCTCTGCCAGAACCCCCTAAAGCCACCCTCCACCTGACAAAACCCACCCACTCTCCCATCGCCCCCGGGGCAGGGGCCACCATAAGCTCCCATCTGCTCTTCAGGGAGCAGCCTCCACCTGCATTTCCGTGGTCTACCACGTTGCCCTGTCTGACTGGGATGAAGATGATGCAAATAACAATGCCCTCTGGTCCCCACGGTGTGTCAGGTTTGGGGCTGGAAGCTGAATTCTTAGCCTGTCTCCACATAATTCCAACCGATTGCCAAGACCCATTTTACAGATGCACAAACCCAGGTGCTGAGAAGCAGTTATCAGAGATGAGACTGACCCTGTCAGGCTGTAGAGGCCATGGGCTCAGCTTCTGCACCGCCTTGCTCACTCCTCCGGGTTGGAGCCTGGCCCTGGAGGGTGGGGGCTTTCTTTCGCTCACCTTTGCACCTCCCATCCCCCTGCCACCTTTGCACCTCCCATCCCCCTGCCAACCCAAGTAAGGGCTCTACTCACGCCAGGCACTCCCAGAGCCAAGCTGCACTGGAAACAGACTTTCCAAAACTGTGAGAAATCGGCATTTAAATGACCCATGACCTTGTATGTGTTCTGATGACAAATGGCAGTGGGGCCAGGGTGTAGGTGACAATCTGGCATGTCCTGAGTCATCTGAGGGTCCAGGAAAGGTCACCAAGGAAAGGAGAAATGCACAGAGATGCACAGAGGGGCATGGTTGCAGGTGGTCACCTGCCAGCCAATCAGCTCTGAGCTGACATCTCCCAAGACCCAGCATCATTGGGGAGCAGAGGAGACATGGATGCTGGTGCTGGTGGCCTTGATAAAACCGCTGCAAGATCAGAGTCCCCGCAAGGCCCCAGTGGTTGATCATACCCCGGCTTGGGGGAGGGCTGTGCCTACCCCCAAGCCAGGCCCAGGGCCTCCCCCTACAAAGCCTATTTTAAACCCAACCCAATTCAGGGGATGAGTCCCAGTGCTGGCCTCACCAAGAGCTGCCTTCTCTCCCTCCCTCGCCACCTCGCCAAAAAGGGAAACCATTTTTCTGTAATTACAAGCATTGTGCTGTGTGATTACTGTATTCCGTAATGACAGGCACGCCACCTCCTCAAGCCGGTAGACTGGCCCCACTCTGCTGTTGACATAAATATCTTCCTGGCATGCACAGGGTGTCAGGGAGGCCCTCAGCTTCAGAGGGTCTGCAGCGTGGGGTTCCCTGGAAAATAAGCAGGGGGGTTCTGGGTGCTCCTCTTCTCGGCCACCCTCTCCTGCAGGCCACAGGGGCAGCCAGCCTTCCTCAGCCTGGCATCGCTGTCACGTGACGACACATACCAAAATAGCGGCGGAGAGCAATCTTTTTGAAAATGAGCTGGTTCAGGTATTTACTAAAACACCATTTCTAAATGTCTGGGTCTTCGACTGGCATTTTTGCATATGTTGGCCATAGCCCAAGGGTTTCATCCCAACGCAACTTAATTGGAGCCAAGAAAATGAAAAGAAGAAAAAGCAATTTCAATCGGAATGAATCAACATCTATTAATGGCTGTTTAACATATTTCTGCTAATAATCATGCATTAAATAATGTGCATTTTAAATCTGGCTAAATATACAATAGTCCATCCCTGGCCCAAAAAGGTAAACAATGACAGTTAAAAATAGTCCCAGGACGTATTTACATTTTTTCCCCCCCGAGCCTTTTTGGTTTATAGTTCATCATTCCAAGGGTAAGAATTCTAAAATTTTCTCTGTATATTTACATAACTGAGCAATTGCTATGTATCACATTGGCTATCAGACCCTTCCAAGAAAAATGAGTTTTTATCTCGACTTCTGCACAGCAATGGTCAGAAGCAAAAGTTCTGTGAAATGAGTGTAGCCCCTTCAAGGGTCCAGGGCGGCTCTGATGTCCGTACATCCTCTTTTGCCCTCCTGGGTCACGTGCCCCGGAGCTTCCCGGCAAGCTCTCCTAGGGGTGAGCCTGCCACCCACAGAGAATACAATCCCTCTAGGTGCCTGTCTTCCAATTTCTGAGTCCAGACCAAAACGAGATCATTGCTAAGGAGAATGGCAGGTCACCTTTCTTCCAGACTCATTTCGAGGAAGGACCTGCGTCTCCTCTTGTACACTATAGCACTTAGGTGGGGGAGGGGAAGGAGACCCGGCAGGAAACATTTCTTTGTGGGTTTGCTGCTGCAAGAGCCAGCGTTTTCCTCCTGGGGCAGTGCCCTCGGGTACCAATCCCAGCAGGCCTGGTGGGGAGGAGGACACCTCCTCCTCCATCCAAATCCCCTCCATGGGGATGTGATCTGTCCTCCAACGGTGGCTGGGTCTCTCTCCCTCAGGGTCCAGCCAGAGCGGGGCACCAGGTGAAGTGTTACCTTGGGGTGATCCATGGGTCCCTGGCTTGGGCTGGTCCTCAGCACCAATCCAGATCCTCCCTTGGGGTACAGAAGTTGTCTGATGACCTTTCAAAAGGTGAGGGGGCCGCTCTGTCCCCCAGGGCCTCTCCTGTGGTCAGGGAGCCACTTAGCATTCTGCTTATGGTAGTTCTGCCTGAGAATTTATGGTATTTATCTGGAGATGTCAGGGGTGTGAGGTTTGTGGGTACACAAGGAGGCGCCGGCACTGCAGTTCCCCACGCCCTCCGCTGGCGCGGAGGATGCTCAGTCGTTCAAACCTTGGTTTCTAACCCCCGCGGGGCTGGAGAGCGGCACTCCTGGCTTCCTGCCCTGATCCCGTGAGGTGGGGAAGAGGGAGGGCCGGGGACACGCCGTGTGTCACAGCCCCTGCCTGGCCCCTGGCTGCACCCCCGGGTCCAGTCCTCAGCCTCAGTTAACTGCGATCTTCACATAAGAGGGCTTTCCCCCACTTTGAAACGGTTCTCACTTCATCCAGATTCCTACATTCTGCACAGGCTGTGGCTGGGGGTGAGGCAGAGGTGGATTTCTGGATTCAAGTTCAGGCCCCCAGTGCCCTGTAACCTTCAGCTCTCCTTTCCATCCCTGGCCTTCAGCCTCCTCCTGTGACAAATTGACACTGACTCTTCGGGGTCCTGCCGCCTGGGGGAGGGGGCCAGGGCGCTCTCCTGATGCGGGAACCAGGGCCACCCACGGAACCGCCTGTGCCCAAGGCTGCGCCCGGCTCTCGGGGGCTGGCTCAAGGCCCCCTCCCATAGTAACACTCCATCCCTGGGGCCCTGGCTGAGGGCGCACCTCGCAGGGCCGCTCGGGGCCCCACTGCCCGCCCCGACTGATAAGACGGTCCTGGAGCGGTGGAGACTCGCCCCGCGCAGCGGGAGGCCGGGGGCGGGCCGGGACCCGGGGACCAGGGGCTGCTCCTCTGCCGCCAGCGTCCCGCACCGCTCGCTGGGCGTCCGGGGAGCGCGGGGCGGGGCGAGGACGGTGTCCGCAGGTAACCCCCGGGGGGCGGGGAGGTCTGCCCGGGACCCCCAGACCAAAAAGCCGAGTGGGAGGAGCGGCGCGGCCGTGCGCGAGGGCAGCCAAGTTTGTCTCCAGCACGCGCGGCTTCGCGTCCTGCCTCTGGGGAGGAGAGGGGACTGTCCCCTCCCGAGCGGGGCTCGGACCTTGGCCCCCAGAGCCGCCGCAGACCTCCAGGGGGGACTTCGTCGCTCCCTCTTCTGGACTCTCTGGGTCCCGGTGCACCGGAGCCGCGCAGCGAAAGCGCCATGCAGGAGGGCGACATCAGCCTGGAGGGGCTGCCCCCCAGGGAAGCCCCCACAGCCGGTGAGTATCCAGGGCGGCACGAGGGGGTGAAGGTCCCCGAGCGCGGCTGCAGCGGATCTGGGACGCCTCAGGCACAGTGGCTTGCGGAGGACACAGGGGCGCAAGGGGAGCAGGAGACAAGGACCCCCGTCTCTGGTGGCAGGGACGGTCCCCCGCGCTGCTCCTGGTGAAGGCGAGAGCGGAGGGACTGTGTCGGTCACAGGTCGGTTGCTGGGGCACCCACAGACAAACAGACGACAGACAGAGCCCCGGGGCTGGTCTGGGGCTGGGGGCGCCGCCGGGCAGGGGACCCTGCTTGGCCCCTGGGGAGGAATCCGCTAGGCCGGCCGGGCTGTTGCCAGTCCCGGGGGAGCGTCTTGCAGCGGATGCGAGGTTTTCGGATGTTTTTACAGGCGCTATTAATACACATAATATTTCCGTGCTATTCTGGAGATTTATTTGAGATATAAAGTCACTACTATGACTTGAAATCATAATGGAAACTGCGAGGAACTTAGAGAGCCAGAGACAAATGAGGCCGGGACGCTAGGCTGGAGGGGGAGTCCCTGGCTTCCTCCTCCCCGCTGCACATAAATCACCACCCAGGATATTTTTGTACCAATAATTTTAAAATAAATGACCCCAGTAATGTTTCCTGGATGATTTTCCCCTCCCCGTTCAGAGGTTATTAAATAAACCTAAGAATGGGATAGTGAGAAGGGAGCCGCAGTGTGGAGTGGGTTTTATTTAATCACACGCTGAGCTCCACCCTTCTGAAGCCCTTGGTAGGAGGCAGTGCCCTGCAATCAGGATGCCACTGCCAACCGAGGACAGCTAACTATAGCTTGGGAAGCCCTCCTTTTATTCTTCCTCCCTCCCTCCCCCGACTTTTCTTCTTTTCGAATTCCCGTGGAGAAACTTATTCTGATGCATGCCTTTCAAACAGCCAGGTTTGGTTTCTTGCTAGAAGTGACACTGTATACTCATCAAATTAAAGGCTCAGGAGGAAGAGAAAAGGGCCCCTCCAGCCAGAGCAGGCGAAAAACCTGGGTGCTGAAGTGGGGTGCCAGGGCCTGCTCTTGTGTGGCCAGGCTTCCTGCCTTCCTGGGCGGCTTCCTCAAGCTCACATGTAAACACGATCTGTTCTGTGAT
>CAUYLG010068111.1:45000-83481 GCA_963573385.1 Cacajao melanocephalus
TGTGTGCCGATAATGGGTTCACCCCAATAGCCCAGGCCCCCTACCTCTGTTCTGATGCCATGCGAGCTCAGCTCCCACTTCTCTCAGGGCATGCAGCAGGTTGGGTTTCAGTTAATTTCGTCCACCACTTCTGTCTCCCTTGATGGACTTGGTCTACTTGGTGGCAAGAACCATGTCTCATTCATATTTCTCTAGCCCTAGCTCAGGGCCTGGCCATGGCATGCCTGGTGAAAGTCAGATGGATGAATGGATGGATGGATGGGTGGGTGGGTAGATGAATGGATAATGAATAGTGGATGGAGGGTTGGATGGATGGATGGATGGATGGATGGATGGATGGATGGATAGCTGGATGGATGGATGGATGGATAGCTGGATGGATGGATGGGTGGGTGGGTGGATGGATGGATGGATAGATGGACAGCTGGCTGGCTGGCTGGCTGGCTGGATGAATGGATGGATGGGTGGACAGCTGGATGGATGGATGGATGGATGGATGGATGGATGGATGGATGGATGGTAGTTAACGTTGTTGTCAACTCATTTTGTTCTAGGCACTATTGCAAGCCCTTTACTCATGTCACTCCCTTTAATACTCACTTGTTAAGTTATATTAGGAGCCCCTTTCCACTCCAGACAAGGAAACTGAGGAACTGAGAGAGCAAGGAACGTGCCCAAGCTCCCACTGCCAAGCGTGTTCTGTGAAACCCTCAGGATGGGCCAGCCACACCGGGCTGGGCTGGGGAGGACCCTGAGACTCAGATGCTGACAGACAAGGCCTACCAGAGTTAGGCATAGCAGGATGAGGAATGCCACTCTGTCACCTGGCTCCAGCCTGGATCCTCACCAACTCAGCTGCTGCCTCCCCAGCTCTCTGGAGAGAAGGTGTGTCTCTGTGACTGCCTTGCTGCTGCAGGAGCCACACTGGAGAGGATGGACTGGTTGATGAGGGCTTCGGGTCTCCCAGCGCCTGCCTCTGCCTGGCATTGTTCCCTCATCAACGTCTGTCATGGCCCTCAGCCTTCAGCACTGGGCACACACGCCAGGGTTTTCATGCTGCATAATGAAGCATTAAAAGCCTTCCCAGCCCTCAGAGATCCATTTGACAATGGTCACGTGGCCATTAGGTAGACAAATTACTAGTTTCATGCATTTAGTCCTGGAAGGGGACCCACACATACAGCAGATGCCTTCTGGTAATTTCAGCTTCCTTTCTCATGGCAGCTCATGGGGACATTTTGCCTCTTCTGGGCCTTTGGCCACAATTCTGCTGGGCTCTGGGTTCCCACATGCAGCCAAACCCACAAGATCCTGAGAATATCAGCCCCACCCACGTGAGGCCACCCGCCGCCTCCTGAGATAGCGCCCTGTCCCCAGCTGCACCCTTGTTTGCCCCTGGGTGTGGTGTGCAAACACTATCCTTGATACCCAAGACTTAATTCTTTCCCTTTTACACTCAGTTGGAATTATTTCTGCCCACATATGGCCTCTGGTGTGTAATGATTTTTTAATGCATTTACATGGCACTTCAACACAAAAGTCTAAACATGGTGGAAATGGGGCTATTGATGTGAGCAATTAGAAAGGAGGCATAATCTGGCATAATGTTTATTGCATTGTGTTTCCTGGACCGTCGACAGCTGGATATTGGGGCAGACTGGGAATCTGGGGGAAATGGGAGAGAGCCCCGGGCTATATTCCGGTTCCTGCTTGCAAATTTCAGCAAGGTGGGCGCTATGCCGGGTTTGGGCCCAAAGGTCGCTTTTGCTTCCTAGTCCCAGCTCTGTCTTCAGATCTCCCCAGCCTCCATCCCTTAGTCAGTTCACAAAACTGTGGGCATCACTGTATCCCTGCCCCATGGCTTGTGCCCCCGCTTCCAGCCCACTCCCTGGTGCGGTTGGGACCCGTTCCTATGCGTCCTCAAATCTGTCCACTGCTTTCCATGTCTACAGACAAACAAGATGACTTCACTCTTTCTCTCTTCATGGCCTGCCTACAGGCGGGACTCACCTGCCTCTCCAGATTCCTTTCTGTCTCCCAGCTGCCCTCTCCATCTGGACTCACTGGTCTTCCTATAGCCCTTCATTTCCTCTTCCCTGCTCCTGGGTCTTGGCATATGCAGCCACTCAGCCTGTAGCTCCATCTCTCCCTCTGAAATTCGGCCCCAGGCCCCTCTCCCTGGGCACTCACACAGCTGCCCTACATTCGTTTTTATGAGGACTCAGTCAGTGTCACTTCCCCCTGTACTTGACCAAGTTCCAAAAGGCAGGTCCACGCTTGTTTTTGCCAGCTTGATTTTATAACCCCAATTTGTCTTTAACCACCCCCCACTCCACAGCCACAGCTGAAAATGATGTAAGCAGTGCATGGGCTAACTGGGCATCACCACTGGGGCTTGGGAACCCTTGCACAGCATTCTCAGTCTCAGAAGACTCGTGGGAATTAAACACACCATTTTATTTCATTTATGTGCTTTATGATAAAGAAGTGATTTTAAGCAAAAAATATATAATTTTATTTCAGATGCTGATCTATTATTGAAAGCTGCAAATTGATGTGCTTATTTCCCTCTCCCTGGATGGATGGATGAATGGGTGGATGGGTTGGTGGGTGGGTGGATGGATGGATGGATGGATGGATGGATGAGTGGATGGATGGGTGGGTAGATGGATGGATAGATGAATAAATGAATGGATGGAAAAATGGAAGAATGGATGGATGGATGGATGGATGGAGATAGGCAGATAAAAGGAGGGAGGAAAAAAGGTTGCTATATGTTTTGTATAATACAGATAATCTCTACAGATATGGCAGTTTTAAATTTTCTCTCATTTAGCAATAAAAGCTCAGAGCTAACTCCCTTTAATACTTGGTAAAGAGGAAGCACGATTTTTCAAATGCAAACAAGAAAGTTCATTTTATGACTGGTTTGGGGTGATGTTGTCACTTCCAAAAATAGCCCCAAACTGCTCCTATCAGCTTGCATGTTACATTTCCAAAGTCAGCCAGCTGGGTTTTGTCTTTTTCATTACTTGTTTCTATAAAATGACCTCAGACTGCTTTTCACAAGCTCTTCCGCACCAGACACACACAGTAGGCATGAGTAGGGCTCCTTTCCAGCCAGGCATATTCACATCACATTATAATCATCACCATCATTCCTTCATTTCTGTTTAAATAAACTTTTTCTTTTAGAATAGTTTTAGCTTTACCAAATTATTGCAAAGACAATACAGAAAATTCTCACATACTGCACACGAGTTCCCCTGTTTTTAACATTTTATGTTAGGATGGTATATGTATCACCACTAATGCATCAATGCTGGCAGTGTTTATGGATTGAGTGATGTCTGTATTGATTTATTTTTGAGACGAAGTCTCACCCTGTCACCCCATTGGTTGGAGTGCAATGGCATGATCTCAGTTCACTGCAACCTCCACCTCCTGGGTTCAAAAGATTCTGCTGCCTCAGCCTCCCAAGTAGCTAGGATTATGGGCGCCTACCACCACGCCCAGCTAATTTTCATAGTTTTAGTAGAGACAGGGTTTCACCATGTTAGCCAGGCTGGTCTTGAACTCCTGACCTCATAATCCACCCTCCTTGGCCTCCCAAAGTGCTGGGATTACAGGTGTGAGCCACTGTGCCCAGCTGCTGGCACATTTTTAATTAAAGCCCATAATGTATGTAGATGTCCTTGGCATCTATCTAACATCCTTTTCTCTCCTAGGATCCCCTCCAAAACACCACAGTGCACTTAGTCCTCATGACTCTTTTGGCTCCTCTTGGCCATGACAGTTTCTCAGATTTTCCTTGTTGGTTGTCGACCTTGATAGTTTCAAGAAGTGTCCCTCAACTAGAACTTTCTTCTCATTATTCAGCAGGGATTATTAGTTTGAGGGAGGAAGACCACCAAGGTAAAGAGCCATTCTTATGGCATCATATCAGGGGTACACATTGTCACGGTGACTTATCACTGCTGGTATGAACCCCAATCACCTGGCTGCAGTAGGGGCTGTCAGCCTTCTCCATCGTAATGATACTAGCATTGGTGTTTGAAGTACTGGAGATTTCAGGCCAGCTGTGGTGGCTCATGCCTGCAATCCCAGCACTTTGGGAGGCGGAGGTGGAAGGATCACCTGAGGTCAGGAGTTTGAGACCAGCCTGACCAACATGGTGAAACCCTGTCTCCACTAAAAATACACACACATACACACACACACACACACACACAGCTGGGCATGGTGGTATGCACTTGTAATCCAGCTATTTGGGAGGCTGAGGCAGGAGAATTGCTTGAACCCAGAGGTGGAGGTTGCAGTGAGCTGAGATCACGCCATTGCACTCCAGCCTGGGCAACAGTGAGACTTTATCTCAAAAAAATAAAATGAAGTATAAGAGATTGGAACCGGTGTTTTTCTATCCTTAAAGAGGCCAATGAACTGCATTTTATCCAGAGAATCCTGAATGAGATAGCCAGGTCCCACCTCCTCCTTGAACTGGTAACAGGTGGAAAGTAGGACTCCTAGAGGCCGAGGGACATTCCTGAGGTCACACAGCAGTTTGGTGGCAGGAACAGGTGTGCTGGCTCCAAGTCCAGCATTCTCTCTCCCCAACTCTCAAGTCAAATGAGGAGGTTACAGTCTGAGGATGATTATCCCTGGAAATCTCTCAGGAGTGCCATCTTGGAGACCGACCTTTAACATAGGTCTAGCACTCCAAGAGTTTCCTCCTGCCTGTCTCTGTAACAGAATGCCAGATGAAGTTCTAAGCCTGGGTTTAGAGGGAAGCTTGTATGGAAAATGCACAGGTCACCTTGAACACAAGGGTCCCAGGGTGTGGGGCGATGTCTGCATGCTGAGAGGCACTAGGCCATGAGACCTTAATGAGAAACAGTGGGGTCACCTCCCAAAAGTCAGGCATCCTCTGAGGAGTCTGCTCCCTGGGTTGTGGGTGGTGGATGGAACCACTTGCATGCTTACATTTTTGCTTGTATCACTGTTCTTTTGGGGGAAAGCATCCATTCTAGTTAAATCTGAATATATTCACTGCATCCACAAGAAGGGGGATGGCTCCCAAAGCGTACCTTGAGCTGGTTTACATTTTCCCCTTCATTCTGCATTTTAAACTTTACCCTGCCTTGTCCTGCCATCACCCCCACTGCCGCCTCCACTGCATAAAATATCACAGTTTGTACACGTGGGTAAAATATAAGAAAATTGCTTAAATTACATCAGAATGAAAGACAAAAATAAAGGAAGCCAAGGATGGGGGCAGGAAGGGGGTGTGCCAGGAGTGAGCCCCAGGACCATGGCTCTGAGAGGCCAGACCTGCTGGTCCCACTGGCCACAGGGCCAGACATGGAAATCAACCAATGGCTCAGGAAGAGCTCTCCCCCAGTCACTCCCCTCTGACGGCAGCCACAGGGCCTTTGCACAAGCATTCTCCTCTGATAGGGTTTGGAACTGCGTCCCGCCCAAATCTCACGTTGAAATGGAATCTCCAGTGCTGGACGTGGGGCCTGGAGGGAGACGACCTTTTCCCATGAATGGTTTGGCTCCACTCCCCTTGGTGTTTTAGTCGTGATAGTGAGTTCTCATGAACCCGTTTTCATCTGGTTGTGTTGAGTGCGTCATACTTCCCCCTTTCTCTCCCTCTTGCTCCTGCTCCTGCCTGTAAGACGTCTGCTCCTCCTTTGCCTTCCGCCATGAGTAAAAGCTCCCCGTGCCCTCCCTGGAAGCAGATGCCACCCTGTTTCTTGTGCAGCCTGCGGAAACCTCTTTCCTTTATAAATTACCCAGGCTCCGGTATTCCTTTACTGCAGTGCAGGAATGGCTTTATACATCCTTCCCAGAGCACTCTTTCCCCTGTGCGTCTTCCTCATTCTCTTGGCTTAAAAGTCACCTGCACAGAGACCCTCCTGGACCCCTCCATCCAGCTGTGAGCCTGCATTCACCACACTGCTCACATGGCTTTCTCTCCTGTATAGCACTTTGTAATTAGGTGTTTTAGACTGAGTTGTAATTTACACACAGCAAAATGCCCAGCTCTTAAGTGAACAACTGGATCAATTGTAACACAAATCCAAACATGTATACCCCATTAAGATATAAAATAGGTCCATCACCCCAGAACGTGGCCTCTTGCCCCTTCCCCACCAATCTCCCCATCCCATTGCCCCATGGCATAATTCTGCTTATTCTAACTCTTCCTATAAATAAAGGCATGAGTGCAGATTCTCCTGTGTCCAGCTTCCTCTGTTCAGGGGAATGTTTTCGTGCTCTTCAGTAGTATGTCCCTTAGTGCCCCATTGTGTGGGTGTCCTCATGGGGTATCTGTTCTTCTAGAAAGATCCTAGGGCTGTTTCCAGTTTGGAGCCATTATTAATAAAGCTCCAAGGAAGACATCCTTTTATGGACATGTGTTTTTATGTCTCTAATAAATATATTCAACTGGAATCACTGGATGTATTAGGTCATTCTCACATTGCCAAAAAGAAATACCTGGCCAGGTGTGGTGGCTCACGCCTGTAATCCCAGCACTTTGGGAGGCCAAGGCAGGTGGATCACCTGAGGTCAGGAGTCTGAGACCAGCCTGACCAACATGGCAATACCCCGTCTCTGCTAAAAATAAGAAATTATCCAGGCATGGTGGCAGGTGCCTGTAATCCCAGTTACTCAGGAGGCTGAGGCAGGAGACTAGCTTGAACCCTGGAGGCAGAAGTTGCAGTGAGCCGAGATCACGCTATTGCACTCCAGGCTGGACAACAAGGGCAAAACTCCGTTTCAAAACACCAAAAAAGAATACCTGAGTCTGGTGAGCCGAGACTGCACCACTGCACTCCAGCCTGGGTGACAGAGTGAGACTGTCTCAAAAAAAAAACAGAGTTTTTTTAGAAAGAGAGAAGGAAGGAAGGAAGGGAGGGAGGGAGGGAAGGAAAGAGAGAGAGAGAAGGAAAGAAAGAAAAGAGAGAGAGAGAAAGGAAGGAGGAAAGAAAGAAAGAAGGAAGGAAAGAAAGAAGGAAAGAGAAAAAGCAAACCTGAATCTGGGTACTTCTGCAGGCTGTACAGGAAGCATAGTGGCGTCTGCTTGGCTTCTGGGAAGAGACTTAGGAAACTTACAATCATGGAGGAAGGCGAAGGGGAAGCAGGCATGTCATATGGCCAGAGCAGGAGCAAGAGAGATGGCGGGGAGATGCCACATACTTTTAAATGACCAGATCTCATGAGAACTCACTAACGCTCATGAGGATGGTACCAAGGGCATGGCAGTAACCATGCTTGAGAAACTGTCCCCATGATCCTGTCACCTCCCACTAGGCCCCACCTGCAACAGTGCCGACTACATTTCAATATGAGATTTGGGTGAGAACAGTATCCAAACTATATCACTGAGTTATGACGTAGGATAAAAGTGCCTTTCATGATTTAAGACACTCCCAAACAACTTGCCAGAGTGCATTGCCAGGTTCCAAGTTCACCAGCAGCATCTGAGACCATAACGGGATTCTAATGTGTTGGCCTTACGTACCATCTGCCCCTCCTCACCCACTAACATAAACGCCAGGGGAAAAGGGCCACGTCTCTTGGGCTCGTCTCTGAATCAATGCTTAGCACAGGGACTGGCATTTGGTAGATGCTCAATAAACACTTGCTGAATGAATGAAGCCTTTGTACTGCAGTATCCTTACTAAGGATGCTGAGGATACTGTGCCTTACTGAGGATCAAACAGGCGGGGGTTCCTATCCTTTGTGAACGTGGAGGCATTGGGGGCAGGAGGGTGGACTATCACATAGCCACCCTGGGGAGTGTCCGATGAGAGTCCTAGGGATTTCCCTAGCACTGGGACAAAAGGGAAGGGGTACCCCAAAGAGTTCTGTTTAGAGAATGGCCCACAGTGCTTCATTGTGAAAAGCTTCTGAGCCAGGTGTAACCAGATGCTGGCTGCTGCCAAGATAAAGTCTCAGGAAGGAATTTACAGAGGAGTCCCAGGGGAATTCCCGTGAGCAAACCTTTGTAACTGCAACCAACTGAGATCACTTGTTGGATGGAGATGATAAAGTGGGGCTCACTACCCAAAGTGAGCCCTTGGGAAAAAAAATGAATGAATGGAGAGGTTTTCTTTCTGCCAGTAATTAGCTGGACGTTTCATTTGTGTGTTTGAGGTACTCACAGGGGAAGAAAATGGAATGAGTCATCTGCTTTATAGGGGAAAGTTTGCTAGTGAGAGATAGAGATGGGGGGTTCGCACCCTCCCCACCAATCTAAAAGTCATGTCAGATCATTAAAAAGCATTTTAAAGGAAGAGTCCTGATAAGCATAAGAAAAGGCACTCAAGTTCATTAGTCATCAGGAAATACAAAGCAAAACCACCTGTGATACCATCATACACCCACCTGAGCGGCCAAAATGCAAAGCGCATGAGATATGGAGCTTTGGCAAGAACACAGAGCCACTGGAATCCTTGCCTACTGCTCGTGGGTGTGGACACTGATATTCTGGAAGACTGATAGGCAGATTTACTATTGAACAAACACATAGTCTGTGGTCCAGTGAAGCCACCCCCGGGCAGTCACTCCACAGAAATGCACAGACATCTAAAGCCATGAGTTAAAGTGTCCCCAGCAGCACTATTCATGGTAGCCTGCAAGCTCCTGCAGGGCCTGCCCACACTTGGACACCAGGATGGATGACTATTCTGCGGTCCCTTCCCACCATGCCACCCTCTACAGCAATGGGCAGAACCACCTGCAAGTGCTCCCAGCAACCACGGTGAATCTCACAAACTTCACGTTGAACAAAAACAGGTCAGACACAAAAGGGAGCCTGATGCCAATTCTATCACACACAGAAGCAGGCAAATGAGTCCGTGGGGATAGAAACTAGAAAAGTGGCCCGAAGCTGGGTGCATGGGCAGGTGTCAGCAAAAACATGCTGAGCTGCACACGTACTGCAGGTACTTTTCTGTATGTATCTGTGATACTTCAATAAGATGTTTGTGTGTGTGAGTCTGTTTTGTTTTTTTGAAATGGAGTCTCACTCTTGTCACCCAGGCTGGAGTACAGTGGTGCAGTCTCGGCTCACTGCAACCTCTGCTTCTCAGGTTCAAGCGATTGTTCTCCCTCAACCTCTCCAGTAACTGGGATTACAGGCACCTGCCACCACGCCCGGCTAATTTTTGTATTTTTAGTAGAGACGGGGTTTCACCACGTTGGCCAGGCTGGTCTCGAACTCCTGACCTCAGGTGATCTACCTGCCTCTGCCTCCCAAAGTGCTGGGATTACAGGCACGGGCCACCACACCCAACCCAATAAGATGTTTTTAACAACTAAAAAGAGGGCAGCGCCAGAAGCCAGCTCTGCTTTAAACCCTTTAAAGCAGCTGTACCAGCAAATCATTCCCGCTGACCCCAACTCCTGCTGTGGAATTATGACGTGGCTTCTGTCTGTCTATACTCGGTATCCCGAGCTGCCTGTGGAGCTTAGCCAGCCACCAATCCCTGCACAAGGGCAAAAGGCCAGCACAAGGGACACTACAGCTAATGCTAGACACTCCTGGAGGCTGCTCCTGGGGTGCTCCATGGCGGAGCCATGGCCAGAGACCACCTGCTCCTCACCTACAGCCATGGTCTGAGAAACGCTTGGTCAGGCAGCCGGCTGGCCTACATTCTAAATAGCATGTTCAGTCAACAAAGAGGCAGAGACCTGTACTCATGGGCAGTTGAGATGAGGAGGCTGTGCCAGACCCTTCAGTTCGGGAAAGAGAACAAGTTGGCGAGCATGAATGCTCATCACCATTCAGAGGCGCCATGAGAATTGTATTAGTTACCTTTTGCTGTGTAACAAATGACCTCAAACCCTAGTGGCTTAAAGCAATGCATAGTTATTCTGTTATGTCAGTTTCTTGCTGTGAGTCAGAAACACAGGGGTGGCTCAGCTGGATGGTTCTGGCTTGGGGCCTCTCACGAGGTTTTGGGTCAGGCAGGGCTACCGTCTCACCTTAAGACTTGCCTGGGGCCGGAGGGTCCAGCTCCAGGATGGTTCATTCACATGGCTGTGGGCAGGAGGCCTCAGTTCCTCACCTCCTAGAGCCTCCCACAGAGTCACTTGAGTGTGCTCACAACATGGCAGCTGGCTTCACCCAGAATGGGTGGCTCAGGAAGGCGGGAATGCCTTTTATGACTCTGTTGCAACAGTCACACACTGTCACTTCCACCTTGCTCTATTTGTTAGAAGTGAGTTGCTAAGTCCAGCCCACACTCAAGAGGAGGGGAGCTAAGCTCCACCTCTCTGATGGAGGAGTCTCAAAGAATCTGTGGATACGTTTTAAAGCCACCACAAAAGCTCCAGGGACAGCCAGTATTCGAGAGGGCTTCATTTGGCTTAGAGTCTATGATTAACAATAGGATGTAACCAGCTGTCCCTGGTCCCCATCCAGTCAGAAAGTGGCCAGTGGCCAGTAAAATCATAGCTGGCCTGCGCCTGTGGACCCCGAGGACCTCCTGGGTGTTGGCCACCCGGCTTCTTGACTGTGATGGACATTCACGGTCACCCTCCTTTAACCATTGCAGGCTCAGATCCCGGCCACACCCATCCTCTCCCACAGATTGTAACATAGAATAGATTTTTGAGGCAATGTCAAGTCTGACCAAGTGTCTCCCCAAACTTGCTAAGGTTTTTGCCACTCAGCAGGAAGTTAGAAGGGTTGAGCAGAGTCACAAATATGAGCAGCACCCCTGATTGCTGGGACAGTGGCATAGGAAGCTGTTTGATGTTAAGTAGGTCAACAGAGAAAAGTTATCTTGTAGCGGTTCTCTACTGCTGCGCAATAAGCCACCCAGAACTTGGTGGCTTCAAATAACCATTTTTTGTGACTCATCAGGCCACAGGTCAGTGAGTCTGATCTTGGCTGGGCTCAGCTAATCTGGGCTGGGCTCCCTCATGCACCTGAGGTTGGCTGGCAGGTAAGCTGGGGCTGGCTGGTCAAGAGTGGCCAGGCTTAATGGTAGGTGAGCTGGCTGTTGGCTGGATGATGGGATAATGTGTCTCCTAGCCTCCAGCAGGCTAGCTTGAGCTTGTTTGCATGGCAGTGGCCAGGTCTAAGAGGGAGAGCAGAACTATGCAAGCACTTTTGAAGCCTGTCCCTTTGCCTCATTCCATTGAACAAATCAAGACCAACTCAGACTCAAGGGACAGAAAAACCCTCTCTCGATGGAAAGGGCCACATAGTTACATGATAAAGAGTGTAGAAATAGGGAGAGGTGGGAAAATTGTGGCCTCTTTGCAATTCACTACACTTGTGATCTTCTTGACTTGATTCTAAAGGAGACATTTGATAGAAGGCAACATCTTCTGCCCACTGACAACTCTTAAAAATAACAAAAAGACCACCTTAGTAACAAGATTTTAAAAACCTATTTCAAACCAGGAGCTGATATCACCACACCTAAAGGTGACGCATTAAAAGGGGGCTTGTGAGAGTCAGGGAAAAGCCAAGGATGCTGTGATCATCTCTGTTATTTACCTGTGACCTGAAAGTTCTAGAATGTGCTATGGGTCAAGAAAATTAAATTATAATTCTTACAAAAAATGGAAATAAAATGACCACTGATTGAAGGTGATGTGATGGCCTACCTGAAAAAAGCCAAAGTTTTGGCTGAAACACTGTTGGAACTGAAAGGAGAGCTCAGTGAGGAAGTAAATTACTAAAGAACTCCACAGAGTTAATCATGGCCTGAACAGGTGCAACTAGCAAGAAACTGTAATGAATAAAAGATCCAATTCAGAAGCGCAGGAGAAAAAGTAGCAATGGTCATGCCATACGGCCTAGCTATACAGTGGGCTACATCATAGATTTGTGTAAGAGCAGTCTATATTCGCACTATGATGAAATTGCCTAATGACACGTTTCTCAGAATCCCCATGGTTAAATGGGGATTCTGTATTTTCCAATTCAGTTGGAAGATATAGGTCAGGAAACAGCTTTAAAGAAGTCATGAGTGCCATCGAGCACTTCATCAGTTGGAAAAGACCAACAACCATTGAGGGAAAAGCAAATTCTGGCTCCTGTCTGACTCTATATCCCTAATGCCCCAAAGTGAGTTCCAGGCAACGTAAAGATCTAAGTGCAAAAAACGAAATCATTAAGTGTAAAAATAAAATTATAAATATTCTGGGAGAAAATAAGATGGACACTTAAATTATCTTCAGTAAACCTTTTCTGAGCACAACAAAAACTGTAAAAGAAAAATGTTTAGCTCTCACAGATTAGGAAAAAGAAACACCACCATAAAGAAAATAGAAAGAAAAATAACAAGGTGGGTATAACCATTTGCTGATGAGTATCCAATAGGGAGTTTATTCTGTCACTCTAAAATACACATATTTACAGACCAATGCAAAATAAAAGACCAACGCACCAATGGGAAAATCAGCATGAACATAATAGGCAACTTACCCTCGAATGGCTAACCATCCAGAAAAGACATCTTTACTCATAATCAGAGAAATGCACATTATAGCCTTTGAGATGCTCATCAAATTGGCAAAATCAGTCAATATTGCAGTGGTTCAGCCTGTGGAAACAAGCTGTGTCCTGACTCTCATATGGTCCCACTGGTCTCAGGACAGCTTGGCAGAGTGTCATCACCAATTCTCCCACAGACTTACTGTGAACTTCCTGTATGCAGGGTGCTCTAGCATGGAAAGTGGTTCCTTCCATAGCCCTCTCCTGGCTGCGGGAAGCTTACTCTGTGCTGGAGGGCACCTCACCCTATGTCTTCAGTGCTTAGCACAGAGCTGGGGTTAATAAATTGTGGGTGGATGGGTGGATGGATGGATGGATGGATGGATGAGTGGATGGATGGGTGGGTGGATGAATGGGTGGGTGGATGGATGGATGGATCGATCGATGAATGAATGGATGAATGGATGGACGTATGAGTGGATGGATGGGTGAGTGGATGGATGGATGGATGGATGGATGGATGGATGGATGAATGGATGGATGAGTGGATGGATGAGTGGATGGATGGATGAATGGATGGATGGATCAATGGATGGATGGATGAGTGGATGGATGGGTGAGTGGATGGATGGATGGATGAATGGATGAGTGGATGGATGGGTGAGTGGATGGATGGATGGATGGATGGATGGATGGATGGATGAATGAATGGATGGATGGGTGGATGGATAGGTAAGTGGATGGAGGGATGGATGGATGGATGGATGGATGGATGGATGGATAAATGGGTGGATTGATAGGTAATTGGATTAATAAAGAGGATGGAGTGAATAAAACAGATGTTTATCACTTGATCAAATCACTCCAATTCTAGATACCGATCCTACAGAATTGATTGAGCAGGTGAGCAAAGACTGTTTCACATAGAACATAAAAAAGTAGAAGTGGCCCTAAATAAGGGCTGAGTGACTACCCGTGGACACCCCACAGGGAGTAGTGTAAGGCTGCTATGTCCTGGCCCTCAGCGCCTGCCATGTTCTCTCAGCCTCCACATGCCAACCATACAGCATCTCCCCGCTTCTGGAAGGATCCAGGCACAATCTCCTGTCCAGACCACCCCACAAGCTCCTCCTTCGGCCTGAGGCACTTTTTCCTCCTGCTCTGATCCTTTGGACCTCCCTTATAACGTCTTCCCAGTCCCCCAGGAGCCCATCGAGGGCTCTTTCAGTGGCCCCTGAAGCCCCAGGTTCTGCAGTGGGGTACTCCTCACACAGTGGTCTCACCACCCTGCAGCACACCTGACTTCAACTTCATGAAGGCAGGGCTGCATTCTCATCCTGTTGGCCAAATGTTTCTCGAGCATCTGGTCTGTGCTAGACGTGAGCTTCAGAGTAGTGAGATGTGGTCCAGAACACAGTCAAATGAGAGAGTGTGCATGTAAAAAGAACAGGTTACAAAATGAGGTGGTTATGAGAAATTACAGTGGCTAATATTTGCGGTGTGTAACCACACACTGGATGCTTACATGTGCACTTTTACAGGGACCGTCTCATGACTTGTCAAGGGAGGCATTGCTCCTTTCCCAGTTTAAGATGAGGCAAGCGCAAAGGTCACATGGTTGTGAGGTGGTGGAACCAGTGATCGAATCCACACAGTGGGAACACAGGCTTCGCAGGGTTCCAGGCCACTCTCAGATGGGGGCTATGAGAATAAAGTGTGTAGTAACATTACGCAGCATCTCCTGGCTCTCAGGGCTTGCAACCATGGGCTCCTCCGTCACACTGCCCTCAGAAAATATCATGGAGCGATGGAGATACCTTTTGTGTGGCTGTCCTGGTTTCTTTCAGACTTGGCAAATGAGCTTTCAGTGCTACTGGGAGAGATTTCACACAGTGGGCACAAGTGAGTTTAACTTACACCAGCACGTCTGTGAACAGCCTCAACTTGCAGAATTAGAATTGGTGACAGAGGCCAGGCGCAGTGCCTCATGCCTATAATCCCAGCATTTTGGGAGGCTGAGGTGGGTGGATCACCTGAGGTCAGGAGTTTAAGACCAACCTGCCTAACATGGTGAAACCCTGTCTCTACTAAAAATACAAAAATTACCCAAGCGTGGTGGTGTGTACCTGTAATTCCAGCTACTCAGGAAGCTGAAGCAGGAGAATCACTAGAGCCTGGGAGGCAGAGGCTACAGTGAGCCAAGATCATACCACTATACTCCAACTTGGGCGACAGAGTAAGACTCCGTCTCAAAAAAAAGAATTGGTGACAGAAAAATTCTTATAACGGGTGTGTTATTAGTGTCACCACTGGCCACTAAACATCTCTTTAGTCTTTAGAACTTTGTTATGTGTTTCTGATCTCATTTAATTCACATAAAACCCCTCACAGATCGATATCATTATCATTTTTCCACAGGAGAAGAAGCTGGGGCTCAGAGAGGTGCAGTAGCATGGCAGAAGTCACATAGCCCAAACTGATATATCAGAGTATAAGGCTCTTCTCTGCCAGCTTCAGAACCAGGGAGGAGAGGACATGCTTCTTAAAATGTCAATGGAAATAAAAAGTTATTGTCAGCACACTGTCCTGGATTATTCTGGGACACATCTGTGAGAAAGTCCTAGGGTTTGCAATCTCCGCTTCTCTGCGGAGTCAGCCAAACATGGCCTCATTGTTGATCTGCAGAGGCATATTTTTAGTGTGAGGTGGGCTGTGTTTATTTATTTGATGAATAGCAAAATGAGGTTTCTATAAATAAAGGTTTTTCTCCCCCCACCGCCCCATTTTATTTCCTGTGCGCGATTCACAAGTGAGTTGACCAATCCAAGGAGTTTACCAGCCCCAAAAAATCAAAGTGGAAAAATTCCTGGGAGTGGCCGAGAAGGGACAGTCCGGCCTTCAAAGTGTCTCTCCATATCAACCACGAAAGTCATGGCTTTTGACTCCTAGTTAGAAGCAGGCGTCCGTCCCATCTGGGGATGGATTCTGACCGTTTTTAGTAGTAATTACGTGAAGGCTCTGTTTCTCTCGTAACTGACAGCAATAAACCAGTTGTGGACCACGTGATAAATCCATTCCATGCTTCAGTCTGTAGAACAGTCTGCACCAGTGGGGACATAACACCAACACACCCAAGCTTTGCAAACTCTGGGCTGGCAGTGCAACCAGCCAGGCAAGCAACGATCACATTGGTGGGAAGAGACATCTTCAGCTCTCACCTACATGGAGACAGGCTCTGGTCCCTAAACACACCTACCTGGCTGTCGGTGCGCCGTCTCGGGGGTGAGGACACCCATCTCCGCCTGCAAGCCAATTTCCCCACTGGGCATGGTGTCCAGCGAGCAGGAAGTAGTCTAGGACGTTCACATCCAATTTGATGTTAAAACTTTCTTCCACCCACGGGTGTGTTCCCATTGTCAACCTGATTTCCCCGCTCCGCATCGCATTTTACACCTCATGGCTTCTTCCTGCCTACATCTCTTCCTTATCTGAACTTGACCCCAGCCCTGTAAGCAAACTTGCAAGTCCAGAGACTGCCTGGGGTGGGCGCACCCAGGCTCACCCTATGCTTGCCCACCCATCTCCCCAACCTCTGCTCTCTGCCCCGAACCCCACACACAGACCCTTGCCCACAAATTCTAATATCTCAAACAACCTTTGATTTACTCTTTTTTTTTTTTTTTTTTTTTGTGATGGAGTCTCACTTTTTCGCCTAGGCTGGAGGGCAGTGTCATGATCTCGGCTCACTGCAACCTTTACTTCCCTGGTTCAAGCAATTCTCCTGCCTCTGCCTCCCAAGTAGCTGGGATTACAGGTGCCCACCACCACACCTGGCTGATTTTTCTGTTTTTAGTAGGGACTGGGTTTCGCCATGTTGGCCAGGTTGGTCTCGAACTCCTGACTTCAGGTAATCTGCCCGCCTCGGCCTTCCAAAGTGCTGGGATTACAGGCATGAGCCACTGCGTCCAGCCCACTTTAGTCATTTTTAAGTGTACAGTACAACAGTATTAACTGTGAGCAAATTGCTGTGCAGCAGATCTCTAGAACTTTCTCATCTTGCAGAACCGAAACTCTGTACCCTTTTAACAGCAACATCCCCTCCCTGAGCCCCTGGCAACCACCATTTTACTTTCTGTTTCTGAGAGTTTGGTTGTTTTACGTACCCCATATGCACGAAATCCAACAGCAATTGCCTTTTTTGTATCTGACTTACTACAGTCTGCAAAATATCCTCAAAGTTCATTCAACCGGGAGCATATCGCAGAACCTTCTTTCTTTTTAAGGCTTAACAATGTTCCATTGTATGAATAGACCACATTTTGCTTCTCTGTTTATCAGTATGAATAGTCATGTTGCCTCCGCCATTTGCTTGGCTATTTCAAATAATGCTGCAATGAACCTAGGTGTGCAAATACCTCTTTGGGATCCTGCTTTAATTTCCTTTGGGGAGACACCCAGCAGTGGGATTACATTCCCACCAAAAGTGCAAGAAGTTTCCGTTTCTCCGTAGCATCATCAAATCATGTGACTTTATGCTTCAGGTTATTATTTTTTTTAATGGTGGCCATCCCAGTGGATGTGAGGGGGTATCTCACTGCAGCTTGGATTTGCATTTCCCTGATGACTAGTGACGTTGAGCATCTTAGCATATGCTTGTTGGCCATTTGCATCTTCTTTAGAGAAATGTCTATTAATCCTTTTGCTCATCTTAAAATCACAGTATTTTATTTTATGGTTGTTGTTGAGTTATGGGAACTCTTTATGTATTTTAGATATTAATCCCTTATCAAACTATATGCCTTACAAATATTTCTTCCACTCTGTAAATTGCCATTTTACACCGGGTGCGGTGGCTCACACCTGTAATCCCAGCACTTTGTAATCACAGGAGTTCGAGACCAGCCTGGCCAACATGGCAAAACTCCATCGCTACTAAAAAAAATACCAAAAAAAATTAGCAAGGCGTGGTGGCAGTCACCTGTAATCCCAGATACTAGGGAGGCTGAGGCAAAAGAATCGCTCAAACCCGGGAGTCAAAGGTTGCAGTGAGCCAAGATTGCAGCATTGCACTCCAGCCTGGGTGACAGAGTGGGACTCAGTCCCTGCCCTCCCCCCCGAAATTTACCGTTTCACTCTTTCATTCCTTTTCTGTGCAGAAGTTTTTGAGCTTCATACAGTCGCATCTTGCTGCTTTGGTTGCCTGTGCCTGTGATGTCATATCAAAGAAACAATGCCAAGTCACGTCATAAGATTTTGCCCTACGTTTTCTTCTAGCAGCTCTGTATTTGCAGGTCTTTGTCCAGGTCTTTAACCCATTTTGAGTTCATTTTTATGTGGCGTCAGGTAAGGTTCCAACTTCATTCTTTTGCATGTGCATATCCAGGTTTCCCAGAAACCTTTGGCAAACTGATTGTCCTTTTCCCATTGCTTGATCTTCGCACATTTGTGGAAGATCATTTGACGATGTCCAGGAGGGTTTATTTCTGGGCTCGCTGTTCTGTTTCACTGGTCTATGTATCTTTCTTTCTGCCAGTGCCAAATATTTCACTCCTTTAGCTCCTTTTCTTTAAAGGTGTGATATTTGCCTTCATCATTGGCAACATGCACCTCAAACTGCTTCAATTTTTTGTCCAACTTTTAATGAAACAAGTGCCCTTTAGATTGTGTGGCACATGATGACCAAGACACCTTACAAAGGGAGATTGTGGCATCCAGAGTACCGTCCAGGTCACTGGCCACGGGGGAAGACACGGTCTCTCTTCCCTCATGTTGAGTGGGGACCTTCACAGACTCTCCAGGAGCACAGCCACCTGTCCAGGAAACCCACGTGGATGCAGCGTGTGTCCCACACATCTGAATGGGGAAATGTCAAGGAATTGGTGGGATGCACATGGCCCAGTCGCAGAGTCTCCAGCCAGGTTAAGGTCTGTTCCACATGAAGTTAACGTTGGCCCCTGGACAGTCCTCACGGGACCTCCACGGACATTCCCACATTCCTGGTCATCTGGAATCAATGGAGGGTTCTTAGCAGGTTTTTATTATTTCCTTCTGTTAACACCCTGCAGAATTTATTCCAATTGGAAACCAAAGGACAAAGGGACACAGTGGAGTCGTCTCTCCCTGTGTCACCAAGCACGAGCCAAGGCCAGCTGGGAGCCCGCAGGTCAGGAAGGGTCTACAGATGTGGTCATGTGAAGTCAAGCATCTCTTTCTCTGGAGAGAGGATAACAGCTCTCACACAGAGTAGTTCCTGGAAACTCTCAGAGGAGGCAGGTAAACTGTGCTCCATGACTGGAGTCCCTGGCGGCATCACCTGGGGCCTCTGACAGCTGCCGCTGATCGTGTCTGACTGTAGCAAGTGGCTTCTTGGCTTCTTCTTTTCCTGGGCCTGAGTTCTCCATCATTATGTGGGGCCAACTGCACTGCAGGGCAGTGGGAGGAAAGAGGAATTTGAGAAGCTTTTTGAAAAGGTCTGTCTTTGTCCATCTATTCATCCATCCATCCATCCATTGTTCTATCATCTGTCTATCCATTTTTTGTTGCTATAAAGGAATGCATGAGGCCGGGTAATTCGCAAAGAAAAGGGGTTTATTTGGCTCACGGTTTCAATGGCTGGGAAGTTCAAGACTGGGCATCTGGTGAGGCCTCAGGAAGCTTCCACTCATGGTGGAAGGCAAAGGGTTAGACCTATGCAGAGCATATAGTGAGAGAGGAAGGCAGAGAGGAGAGAGGTGTTGGGTTCTTTTTTATTATTACTTCAATAGTTTTGGGGGAGCAGGTGATGTTTGGTTACATGGATAAGTTCTTTAGTGGTGATTTCTGGTATGTCGGTGTGCCCATCACCTGGGCAATGTATGCTGCACCCAATGTGTGGTCTTTCATCCCTCACCTTCCTCCCACCCTTCCTCCAATCCCAGAGCCTATGATGTCGTTCTTATGCCTTTGCATTCTCATAGCTTAGCCCCCACTTATAGGCGAGAACATGTAACATTTGCCTTTCCATTCCTGAGTTACTTCACTTGGAATAATGGTCTCCAGCTCCATCCAGGTTGCTGTGAGTATCCTTACTTCATTCCTTTTTATGGCTGAGTAGTACTCCGTGGTGTATACATATATTGGTGGGATGAGTGTGGTCCAGCCAAAGCCTTCAGCCAGACTAAGTCCTGTTCCACATGAGGTTAACTCTGGCCCCTGGACAGTCCTTTTGGGACTATATATATAGTCCATGGGTATATATATATACCATGGAATACTACTCAGCTGTAAAAAGGAAATATAGATATAACATTTTCTTTATCCAATCATTGGTTGATGGGGATTTAAGCTGGTTTCAGATTTTTACAATTGAGAATTGTGCTGCTATAAACACATGTGTATGAGTGTCTTTTTCATATAATGACTTATTTTCCTCTGGGTAGATACCCAGGAGTGCTCTTTGTAACAACCAGTGGCTTCTGTGGAAATGACTAGAGTGAAAAATTCCCTTACACCAAGGGAGGGCCCTGATCTATTCATGAGGAATCCACTCCTGTGACCCGGACACCTCCCATTAGACCCCACCTGTGACACTGGGCATCAGCTTTGAACATGAGGTTTCAGGGACAAACCATAGCAAGGCCTGAGAGCTTGCATCCTAGGCAGATGGGGGGTCAGTGGTGTACAGGAAGCTGCACAAGGGCAGGGGCTGCAGAGAGGGCCTGGGAAGTCAAGGGACAGACGGACAGAGAGACAGTGACTCAAGCAGCAATAGAATCAGTAGCCTCTCACTGTCCCTCCAACACTGGAAGCCCCACTCCTATCAGGGGTCCTGGTCCTTGCTGTTCCTCCCGCCTAGGATGTGCTCCTTTGGAGAGAGGCACAGCCCACCTCACATGGCACAACCTAAGAGATGCCTTCCCCAACCTCCCACACTGCCTAAGGGCTCTTCTCCGCTTCTCTGTTGTCCATAAGACTTACTGCATATTTATAGTGGCCACTGTTTCCTCCACAACCATGATGCTCCCTGGGGCAGGGACTGTCTGTCTTGTTCACTACTGCACACCCAGTGCCTAACAGGTGTCTACCCTGCTCTGTGAATGCAGATAGACTATACAAGTGACATGCCAGGTGCAATGATTCAGTTGGGGGAAAGTCTGACATTATATGTAGAAGAGTTCAGGAGGGCCTCCTGGAGGAAGTGATCTTTACTCTGACAACATGCCGGATGAGTAGGAGTTAGTCAGGCAGAAACGTGCAGGAAGGGTGTTGAGGCAGAGGGAGCAGCATGTGCAAAGGCCTGGGGTGGGGTGTGGAGAGCAGGGTGGAGGAACTGAAAGGCATGGAGTCCGGCTGGAGTGAGCAGGGAAGGGAGGGATGGGAAGTGTCCTTCAGCAGTTATGCGGGTGTCAGGACATTTAGTGCCTGTCAGCCAGGTGAGTTTAGAACCCACCACATCTCTGCCTGTCTGACCTTGCAGCTCATAGAGGAGCACCCCTTGGACTTCTGGTAGCTGCCCACACACCCAGGTACCCGGACCAGAATCTTTTCACATCATCCAGTCTGTTACTGGAAACATGTCCTTCATCCATTTTCAATAAATTCCACTCTCCCCCACCCTGCTGCCTCTACAATGTCTATATAGCTGGAAGGTCTCAAGTAGGTATTCTAAAATGAGGCATCACAGTTAGGAGTATTTTCTAGGTGTTTCCAAACATTAGCACTTTAAAAACATAAATATTTGAAGAGGTCCACTATTTGCCTCATCGATGAAAGCTTGGAAGTGTATTCTTAGATCATCCCCTGAAAACCCGCAGAGTGCTGAGTGCTGACTCATTCTTGCAGCATCCACACACCTCAAATAATCAATAGACAGCTATAATAGCAGAGTCATTGTAAATAAGAATTATTACTTGTGGAAGATATATTTACTGAGAATTGATAGCCATCAATCCAGCCATTTTTCCATAAGTTCATTCCTCCATCCATTCATCTAACCAACCAACCATTTATCCATTTTTCCATCGATCCATCCATTTGTCCATCTATTCATCCATCTATCCATCCATCCATTCATCCACCCATCCAACCCTCCATCCATTCATCCATCCATCCATCCATCCATTCAACCATCCATCCATCCATCCATCCATTCATCCACCCATCCAACCCTCCATCCATTTATCCATCCACCCATCCAACCCTCCATCCATTCATCCATCCATCCATCCATCCATTCATCCATCCATCCATTCATCCATCCAACCATCCATCCATTCATCCATCCATCCATCCATCCATCCATCCATCATTCCATCTATCTATCCATCCATTGTTGCATTTGTCTAACCATTCATTCATCTGTCAATCTGTCCATTCGTTCAGACATCTATATATCCATTTGTCCATCTGTTCACTCATCCATTCTTTCATTCATCCATCCATTGTTCCATATACCTATCCATCCATTGTTGTATCTATCATACATTCATCTATCAATCTATTCATTCACACAATCATCCATTCATTTGTCCATCTGTTCATCCATCCATCCTTTCATCCATTGTTCCATCTATTCACAGTTATTCCATCTATCCATCCTTTCCTTTATCCATTCATCCATCCATCCATCCATTATTCCATCCATCTATCCATTCATTCATCTATTCATCCACACATTCATCCATCCATTTGTCCATCTATTCATCCATCCATCCATCTATTATTATTATTTCATCTTTCATCCACACATCCATCCTTCATTTGTTTATTCATCCATGCATCCTTTTGTTCACAGCAAGCAGAGTGGTCCCACTGGAAAATAAGACCAACCATGACCTCAAAGAGTTCACTGTCTACTGGGGAAGACAGACAATAGGCAACAGAATTTCATTTACTTCCAACTGGGTTGTGTGCAATGAAGGGAAAGGGCAGGTGCTTTGGGAATTTACACCAGAGGGATCTGACCCAGTGTGGGATCAGGAAAACCTTCCTCAGGAAAGACCACATTTAATCTGGTACCTGAAGGATGAGTAGGAACCTGCTGGGCAAAAACATAGAGAAAGTGTTTGAGGCAGAGAGGCCAGCTGTGCAAAGGTCCTGAGGCAGAAAGTGCCTGGCATGTTCAAGCAACTGAAACGAGGTCAGAGTAGCCTCAGTAGTGGCCAAGGCTAGAGAGGCCAACAGGGGCCAGATCATGCTGGACCTTCAAGACCACGTTGCAATTTTGGACTTGATCTTAAGAGAAGACAAGAAGCCAGCGAAAAATTGCAAACAACAGGGCCACACCAGGCTTGCCTTTTTTCTTTAAAGGAGGTTTTGATTGAATCTCCCATACATAAAGAAAAGTGCACACGTTCCAGGCACACATTATTGGTTGGCAAGGGTTGCCGTGACAAAGTGTCTGCAGGGCGTGATGGCTCACACTTGTAATCCCAGCACTTTGGGAGGCCGAGGCCAAGGTGGGCAGATCACCTGAGGCCAGGAGTTCGAGACCACCCTCGTCAACATGGTGAAACCCCGTCTCTACTAAAAATACAAAAATAAAAAAAATTAGCCAGGCGTGATAGTGCATGCCTGAAGTCCCAGCTACTCAGGAGGCTGAGGCAGGAGAATCATTGGAACCCAGGAAGTGGAGGTTGCAGTGAGCCGAGATCACACCACGGCACTCCAGCCTGGACGACAGAGTGAGGCTCTGTCTCAAAAAAGAAAAAAGGAAAAGAAGAAAAGGTGGCATGGACTGGGCTCCAACACCACGAATGTGTTGCTCTAATGTTCTGGAGGCTGGAGGCCTGAGATCAGGGCGCTGCCTGCGCTGATTCCTGCTGAGGCTCTCTCCTGGCTTCTAAATGGCCGCCTCCTCCCTGGGTCTTCATTTGGCCTCTTCTCTGTGCATGGACACAGAGAGAGACAGAGACAGAGAAAGAGAGAGAGAGAGAGACATCTCTGGTGTCTCTTCCTCTTCTTAGAAGAACACAGTCCTACCTGATCAGGGCCCTGTGGGGCCATAGTTTAACCTCAGTTTCCCCCTTAAAGGCCCTATCTCCAAATACAGTTCCATGGTGAAAGTTTTAACGTATGAGTCGGGAGGACACACAATTCACTCCTTAGGAGCTCAGTGGATTTTCACAAAGTGAACACACTCATGTAACTAGCACGAAGATAAAGGAAAAGAATGTGACCCACACAGGACAATGTGCAGGAGCTCTTTGGGGTACCCCACTCCCCGCCCCTGAGCCGCTCCTTTGCCTCCAGCACCATAGAGCAGTTTTGCCTGCTTTTGATGTCACCATCAATGGCATCGGGCAGAGCATAGCCTTGGGTGCCCGCCTGGCTCCTTTCCCGCAAGCCCCTGCTCCCGAGATTCCTCTGTGCTGTTCCGTGCTGTTCTAGTTCACTCACTGGCATTGCGGGGTCCTGTTGCACTTGAGAGTCCACTGCTGCTGGGCTGCAGGTGTTTAGGGGTGACTGGGGACAGTGCCACTCTCTCCAGTGGGCTTGCGAGGGTCTCTTGGGGAACGTCTGGGAACGCTCCTGTTGAGAGCATGCTGGGAGCAGGATCGCTGGGTTGTAGGTACGTCCAGTTTTGGCTCTAAGAGATGATGCCTCGCCGTTTTCCAAAACAGCGGTTCCAGCTGACACTCGCACAGCACTGCCAGGGAGTTCTGGATGCTCTGCATCCTCAGCACATGTTCGTCCGTTTTCATTTTCTGTTTTTAGAGCCCGGGTCTCACGGCCGCTCAGGTTGGAGTGCAGTGGCACAATCGTGCCTTTTTAAAAGATCACTTTGCTATGGCATGGAGAGTGGGCAACAGGAGTGGGGAGGCCAGACTGAGGGTGCTTCTGGGAATCCAGGGGAGAGCGGAGGTGGCCAGGTCTAGGGTGGAGGCCGGGGGGATGGAGACATATGGACCAATAGCAATTTTCCAGCATGGTGCCCAGGGCTCCACTGGCAGCTGTCCCTTCAGGCTGGTAAGTCTTTGTGCTAGTGCCCATCTCTTTTGTCTTTTTATCATTCCATTCTTGGAGCCATTATTGGGTGTCTTCATTGTCGTGATTGTCTGCTGAAAAACCTGACAATTCCCAAACCACAGAGAAAGGCAGGTAAACTACAAGTGAGTCCATTTCTCAGGAAATGTTTTCCCTCCTCTTTGGGCCCAATGACTAGATATTTATTGATGGCATTTTTTAAAAACAATCCAGGGCACCAGGACATGGCCCAGCTCAGATTCAGCCTCACCACAACAAGCGTCACCTGGTGGGCTCACTCACTGACCCGGAGGCAGCCCAGCCCTGGGTGGGAGGGGCAAAGGAGAGCCTGTTCTTGATGTGTCTGAGGGTGGCAGGACCCCGCTTTCCTTTGGCCTTGCTGCCGCACTCGCTCTGACGCAGGCTGCTGCTGGTGTCACTGCTTCCACGCGGCTCCCTGGGCTGTCCAGAGAGCCGGTTTTGTCCAAGCTGTCTCCTTGCGTCTGTCTGGTGGCCTGTGCCGAATGATCGGAGCTTACCACCTGGGCTCCTGGCTCATCGCTGGGAAAGACTGTAGCACTCAGGGACAGCAGCAGCTGTGGTTCATCCTCAGGTCCTCAGATACGTCATCCTGAAGACCCGCGAGGAACCCAGAAGGGCCTGGGAGCGGGTGCGGGCAGGGTCCACATGACTCCACATGGAGGGATACTGAGAATGACCACAGCCACACAGCCATGAACAATGCACTCCATTTCCAGACACGCTATCTTGCCTCCCTGCCCTCTGCCCTGGGAGACCTCACAGCAACGAGGACGCAAACGATGAACCGCTCGACTTCCTTGCAGTTTCTATGTGCACTGTGGCAAAAGTAAAATGGAACTTGAGAATGCCTGGTAGGAGTGAAAACCAGCGATCGGATATGGTGGCAGCTTCTCTGTGCTGTTGAACCTGGATCTGGAGGTGAAGAGAAGATGAGGTGGTCCAAGCCCCATTCCTCAGCCCCTCTGGGGTCGTGTGATTATGGTCACGGGACAGTGACCAGCCTGGGATACTGCGGATGGGGAATTCCACAGAGAGAGCTAAAACTAGGACGCTGCTGGGGCCCCGCTCTGCCACCGTCAGGCCTGGGAGCTCCTGGGAGCCCGGGGTATGCGTTTCAGCGGCAGCCTCATTTGTCTTCCTGCACACTCCGGCCCGGGACCTCAGGGTCCGCAGAAGAGTTGCAGGGGGTCACGCACGGCTCAGGCCAGGCCTTGAGGCAGGGCTGTGGGGCTCATCCTTAATCTGTGCACTCTGGACATTGTGGGCAAAGGAGAAAGGGATTCTGCACAGGGCTTCTACCACATGCTGTGACTAAATCAGGCCATTTCCCGGCTGCCCCTCCCGTGCTGCAGCCCTCTGTCCCCAGACATCCCGTCCCTGCTTCACTCCTCTACCTAGCTAGTACCACCGCGCCTCCTACTAGAGATTCTACTTAGCTGACTTTCTTTCTTTTCCCCGTCTTTCTTCCCCTCTAGAATGCAGGCTGCCCGGGGGCAGGGATTCCTGTCTGCATGGCTCACTGCTCGTTTCCTTAGAAAGATGCCTGGCACAGAGCAGGGCTCAACCAAACACCTGTTCAATGAATGAACAAATTCCCACATGGCTAAGGTATGCCTTCCCTCCGCATCCAGGGGAGGATGGGGCTTAGCGGTCCCAGCGAAGGCCAGACGCCCTAATAATGCTTTTCTTGTGAACTCACACAGGGCGGTTTTGTGGTTTCTTTCTCCCCCACCCCAACAGAACTGCACAAAATCTACACAATGAATCATAAAAGGAAATGTTTTGGGGAGCAAATGAAATTCTTTTTCAGCCCAGAACACGTTTTCCATTTTTATTTTCATGGTTTTTTTGTTTTGTTTTTTTTTCACTGGAGGCCAGGAGTTCAAGACCAGCCTGGGCAACAGTTCTTTCTTTTTTTTCTTTTTGAGAGACGGTCTTATTTGGTCACCCAGCTGGAGTGCAGTAGCATGATCACATCTCACTGTAGACTTGATCTCCTGAGCTCAAGGGATCCTCCCACCTCAGCCTCCCAAGTAGCTGGGACTACAGGGGTGCACCACCACACCCAGCTAATTTTTAAATTATTTTTGTGTGGGGACAGGGTCTTTCTAATTTGTCCAGGCTGGTCTCGAACTCCTGAGCTCAAGCAATCCTCCTGCCTCAGCCACCCAAAGCGCTGGGATTTCAGGAGTGGGCCACTGTACTTGGCCTATTTTCCCACTTTTAATGAAGCTTTATCTACAAAGCACCCACGTGCCTACCTCAGTGGCTCAGGGGCAGGTTCTAGTTCCCCCCACCAACGGCTCCTCCAGCCCTTTCCCAGATGGTCTCCAAGAGTTTTCCTCGATCCCTTCTGAGAAAGATCGGCTCCCCCAGTCATCCCATCCCATCAGAACCAGTTACACAGTTTACAAGGCCCAGTCCAAAACAAAACTGCAAGCTTTGCTAAAAAATTATGAAGAGGCCGGCCATGGTGGCTCATGCCTATATTTCAGCACTTTGGGAGGCTGAGGCAGGTGGATCTCTTGAGCCCAGGAGTAAGAGACCAGCCTGGGCAACACAGCAAGACCCCATATCTACAAAAAATTTAAAAATTAGCTGGGCATGGGGCACACAGCTGCAGTCCCAGCTACTCAGGAGGCTGAGGTGGGGAGGATCTCTTGAGTCCTGGAGGTGGAGGCTGCAGGGAGCTGTGATCACACCACGGCACTCCAGCCTGGGAAACAGAATGAGAACTTGTCTCTAAGAAAAAAAAAAATGAAGAATTTCAAGATCCTTCCAGCATCATGGATGGATGGTGCTTCCTGGCGCTGTGTGGGCAGGTGGGCCGTGAGCTGGTCCTGGCTGTCGAGCTATGAGTGGAGCTCATGTGGCTCGTGTCTGGGCTGGAGCAGTTCTCTGCTGCTTCTAGACTTCGCTGCACTCTCTGTGCCTGGCAGTGTTTGCCACGATGGCTGTGCCATCTGCCCAGATCCTGCCAGACCACACTGAGCAGAACCCCCTCCCAACCTGGCATGGACATTGGAAGCACAAGCAGAAAATAAAGTGTTTTTGGAAGTCCTGAGAACTGGGGTGTGGCTGGTACCGCAGCAGGATGTAGCCCATGGGACAGCTACTCCAGGGCGGTGGAAAGACTGAAGAACAAACGTGGGTCTCAGGCAGAAGGCCGTCCCCTGGGGGGAAGAAGCACAAGGTGATCTGGTGGGTTTCTGTCCCCTCAGCTGGAGCAGATGACTGTGCCAGCAAGAGACCACACATTCATTATGCATCTGTTCATCCGTGGAGAATATTTACTGAGGGCCTGCTGAGTGCTCAGCATGGAGCTCAGTACCAGGGACACCGCCAGAAATAGGCAGCCGCGGTCTCAGCTGTGGAGGAGCTTCCTCCCGGCGGTACGCGCAGTTAGAGTCCATGGAACTGGGAAAATGCTGCGTCAGTAAGTACGCAAAGTCCGTGGCATTGTGCAGGCATGTGGCAGGGGGTCTGTCCTCACCTGGGTGCCAGGGAGGGCTTCTTGGAGGAGGTGCCCCATTCATTCATTTATTCATTCATTCAACAAATGCTGAGAGCCTGTTCTGAGCCAGACCCAGGCAGGCCTCTGTGGGAGAGTTTAGCAGCGACCCAGTGTGCTGTTTTCCTGCACCTTGGGATGCAGGGGAGGGAAGGAAGACCCCCCACATGCAAGCATTCATCCCCCCATCTATGGACTCACAGCCGCACCCTACACACATGCCGTGCACTCACACACACGCATACACACATAAACTGTGAGGAGGAGAGGGATGTTGCAAAAGGAAAGAACGCAAGGAAATGGTTACACTAACAAACAGGACTCTAGAGGGTGCCCCAGGAAATGGTCCAGGACTCCCCCACTGCCCCTGCAGCCCTGCCCTCTGTGTATGCGGGAACCGGCTCGCCCGGTTCACACAGGCTCACCCGGACACGGCTCACCCCAGCCAACTGTGTGCATCTCCCGACTGTGAACTCAATGACATCACACTGGGAGCTGTGATGGGAAGGCCTACACCTCCACAACTGGCGGATGCCCTAAGTCAGCTCCAGTTTGTTTTATTTCCAAGGGCCAGTTTACCCACCCACCACTGTCTGGGACTGGCCCTTCTCAGCCCCCTGGGTAATTCCATGGCAGCCCTCATGACTTTCTGGTTATCTCATAATAAAAGCTTTCCCAGCCACTTTTAATCACAAAAACATGGTCTCATGTGGGTCACTGAGATATCCAGTCCCGTGTGAGTCTTCACTGAAAAGCGTCATTTTCCGGGCTTCACCCGCCCAGCCTACCCCAGGCTGAGGCCTCGGAGTGGGGAGGGGGCTTGGGGCCACCCGCTCTGGGTTTCCCTGCTTCTGTTTCTCTTCCCTCTTTCTTCCGCAATCTCTAGGCTTCCCCTGGACCCTCCACGGCTGGGAGAGGCCAGCAGGGCAGGGAGGTCGGGTTTGGTGGGCGGGCGGCAGGTGATCTGGTGGGCTCTATCCCCTCAGCTGGAGCAGATGTTTAAGCTGGCTCATTTGAGGGTACTCTTGTGGCTTGTTTAGACCCTGGCGTCATGAAAGCATCCAGATTGAACCCCCTAAGCACTTACATCTGACAGTGAAAGCCTGGGACCCCTCACTCCTGGCCAGTTCCCGCCCAGCAGCCCACTTCATATCCACAGGAAACCCCCACACCCTTCTTCCCTCCTCACCACCCAGCCTCATTATCTTCTGCTGGCGGTGGTCACGTCCCACTCAGCACAGCCCGCTCCACTGCACAGGACACTCATGCCACCCTCCCTCCAGACCTGCCCACCCTCCCCCAGCCCCAGGGGCTCCTTGGGGCTCTCTCCAGCCTTGGTGGGAGGAGTAGAAGCAGCACCTCTCTCAGACAGCTGAAAAGGTCCTCTCCTTTCCAAGCTCAGTGGGTCCGCCCAAGGGTGACCGGAAGGGTACGGGTCCCCACCCCCGCCCCAGTCCCACAGACACTCCACACTCCTCTTCTCGGCCACGGTGTGAAGCCTCGGCCTAACCCAAGCCTGCAGGGGCCATCTTGACAGCCTGGGATGACACAGATTCCCCAGAGGGGGATAGAGTGCGGGGTGTGGGTGCCACGTTAGACGCAGAGGGCAGAGTTAGAGGAAGCCTTCCAGAGGCGTCTCAGCAGAGAATGAAACCAGACACAAGCGCAAAACACATTCTCATTCTCCGAGCATCAGAAGGCTGGAGATATTTTTTTTCTAAAAATTCAAAAAAAAAAAAAAGCTCACTTTTTTCGAAAAGCAGGCCCAGGGACCATTCATCCTCTCACTGGTGATCATCATTCGCAGTAGCAACTGTTACTTACCAAGAGGTGCGTCGCGGCGGGCGGCGTGCTGGGCATGTCCTTTCCAGACGGGCCGTGAGTGAGCACACGGCCAGGCTGAGGGAATCCACATTTCTTCTGCAGGGAAGAATGACTTATACCTAAACTCGCTCAGCTGCCAAGCAGTAGGAGGGATTTGAACCTCCATCTTCCTCTGCCCCACATGTGTGCTCATCATCCTCTGTCCCCATGGAATCATCTAGTGGAGAAAAAATATTGATGAGCAAAAAGAGAAAGAAAAATGATAGAACTTCTCTATATGCCAAACATTGCCATTCTGCTCAAGGCGAAGGCTCCGCTTCATCCCAAATTCCAAATACCAGCGTGCTCACTGACTGGAGGAACATTGGTGAGGCCCACTGCACGTGAGGCACCGTGGGGGGTGCAGGGGGCTGTTGTGACCTATATTTTTGACACACACCCCTTCTTTTTCTTTGAAAAGCTATATACAAACTTCAGTTTTTAGAACAAAGAGAGTTGTTTTTTCTTTTTTTAGCTCTATCAGAAGAAATTAAACAGAGACAGAATGGAAAATAAAGTGTATTTTTAAATAAACTGAGGACGTGGTTCCCATTCTGCCCCGGAACCTGGTCCATTTAAAGCGGCCTCATTATTTTTAATGCATCCACTTCCTGGTCCCTCTCTTCCTCAGTTTTTCCCATGTTGATGGGCTGAGAAATCCCAGCGGTGACATTTGTTAAACATCTGCCCCAGGCTGGGCGAGTCCCCGGGAGCCAGGCTCTTGCCCAGGAAGGCTCCAGAGACCGAAGCTAGAGCCCCATAAAGTTGTCCCTCTGCGTCCACTGCCCAGCCAGGAGCCCCTTCGTGTCCTACTGCCTGTGACGTTGACAGGCAGGAGCGTGCGAACTGAATCCAAAGAGTTCACAGAGTATTTTAAATCCGAGCTGCTGTCACACAAGAGCTTTTCCCCCAAAGACCAGAATGTCCAAAAAAAGGAGCAGATGAAAGCCAGCATAAGGTGTGCTGCTGTGTGCTCAGATTGGACCTGACCTGAGAAGGCCTGCTTCTCCCTGGAGATGGTCCCTTCCCTCTTTCTGCCGCTTTGACATCTCACGTTGAGCAGAAATCCCAGAGGAAAAAAGACATTCCGACACTGGCCCCTTGAAGGCTCAGCTCGCCCTCTGGGACTTATTCAAGTTGGGTTCATCTGTCTGTTCTCACCTCTATTTTAACCAAAAGACCCCATGAAGGCAGAGTCTTGCTTGGTCTGGCCTCTTCGTGACTGTGGACCCCGGCACACATCAAGGGCCTAGAGCCCAGTAGGTGCTCAATAAGGACTTACCGAATGGAAAAATGCAGAACAGGGAATGGTGGCTCACACCTGCCATCATCTCAGTACTTGAGGAAGCTGAGGCAGGTGGATCACCTGAGGTCAGGAGTTCAAGACCAACCTGGCCAACATGATGAAACCCCGTCTCTACTAAAAATACAAAACTCAGCTGGGCATGGTGGCAGGCACCTGTAATACCAGCTACTTGGGAGGCAGAGGCAGGAGAATTGCTTGAACCTGGGAGGCAGAGGTTGCACTGAGCTGAGATCATGCCACTGCACCCCAGCCTGGGCAACAGAGCGAGACTCTGTCTCAAAAAAAAAAAAGAATGCATGAGTGAGTGACGCTAGCTAGCTGCTTAGCCTCATCTAGCTTCCTTTCCCACAAATTTGGGTGTGTTCACTCAGTGGGTGTGGCAGGCAGAATCGCCACCCCCAAAGATGCCTGTGTTCTGACCCTCAGAACCTGTAAATCTCTTTTATTGCACTTCAAGGAGGAGTTAAGGTTGTAGATGGAATCAGAGCTGCTAATCGGCTGACCTCGAGGCAGGGAGATGGCCCTGGACTAGCCGGTGGACCCAGTGTCCTCACAGGGTGCTTATAAGTAAGAGGAGGCAGAGGAAGCAGAGTTGGAGAATACATGAGGACAGACGCAGAGGTCAGAGGGACACGCTGCTGGCTGGAGATGGAGGCAGGGGCCACAAGCCAAGGACCGCAGGCGGCCTCTAGAAGCTGGAGAAGGCAAGGAAACGAGCTCTCCCTGGAACCTCCAGAAGGAACAGCCCTGCTGACCCCTAGCTTTAGCCCAGTGAGATCCATGCTGGACTTCTAGAATTTAACATGTTGGAAGCCACTAAAAATTTAAGATGTTGGAAGCCATTGAAAAGGGACAGGACCCTTCGGAGGTGCCTGTGAGGAGAGGGGAGGAGGACCTCTCCCTCCTCCAGATCCCTGCCTTCTAGTGCCAGCCCCTCACACGCCTTCATCCTGAAACGGAAGGAGGAGGGCACAGGGTCGGGGTGCTGGATGAAAGAGACAAGGGGTGATCTGTGAGTCCCATATAAACTTTGTACATTGGAATATTTATGTTTGTACATTGGAATATTATGTGGTGATCTGCCACCGCGCAGTGGGAAACTCATGCACTGGGAGGTGAGGGGAAATGCATGCCGTGGCTCGGAGGCTTAATCAGGGTTGGACGGGCGTGTGTTTGTGCCTGCACCTTTCAGCACTGACTCCATTTAGTAGGAGTACGGCTATGTATAAGTCAGACTCAGTCCCCGCCCTCTGGGGCTCACCGTTTGGGGGAACCCAGGTTAAGCCTTGTCGAGTGGATTCGTTCACGGCCCATCTTGTCAGAGGCTTCTCCGATGCTGACACAACGAATGCCCCACAATGCAGAATATAGCCTTCCCCAAATGTAGGTGACCATGGGGCATTTTGGGTGCGAGTGGGGGCACTTTGCTTTCTTCTAGGGGTGAGACTCGGCCCAGTACTGAGATGGTCTAGTCGCTGCCAACGTCAGGGCTTCGGGAGGTCGGCTGTTGTTCTGTCCTGGTTTAGGAGTCCCTGCCTCATACTCATCCTGCAAGGCTGCTCACCAGGGAAGATCTCAGTTTATTTTAAGAAATGCCAAATATTTAAACCATCCCTAGATGGCTTAAAATAATGAAGGCCCTGTTCATCGAACCTTTCCTTCCCAGCGTCTGCATAGGAGTGCATGCCTTTTTTTTTTCTTCTTTTTTTTTTTTTTTGAGATGGAGTCTCGCTCTGTCGTTCAGGCTGAAGTGTAGTGGCGTGATCTCGGCTCACTGCAGCCTCTGTCTCCCAGGTTCAAGCTATTCTACTGCCTCAGACGCCCCAGTAGCTGGGATTACAGATGCCCACCACCACACCCAGCTAATTTTTGTAATCTGCTGTTTGGAAATGGATAGTAAATAGCATACTATTGACTACAGTCACCCTGCTGTGCTATAAATCTAAAAATGCATTCCTCCTGCCTACTGGAAACTTTGTATCCTTTGACAGACAATTCTCCTTCCCTCCTTCCCATCCCCCAGCCTCCAGCAGCCCTGGTTCCACTCTTTACTTCTGAGTTCGACCTTATTAGAATTGCACACATTTGAGGTGAGTGCTTGAGAGCCAGAGTGGGGACCAAGGGATTAGCGGGAGGGAGGGACCTCATGCCCCAGGCAGGGGGACGAGGGAAGCTTGAGGGTGCAGGGATGAGCAGAATAGTCTCCATAGGCCCCTTTGGTGCCCTGAGGCCCAGTGGCCGTCACTGCCACTATCACCACAGGTGTTGACCGGGCACCAGGACACACCTGAGCACTGGCCAGGCCACCAGCCGACTCTCGGGAATCCGTTTCCTTGGATGCTTCCGACGCACGTCCACACCGGCCAGCAGGGCACCTCTGGTGTTGGGAAGCGTCCTTCCTGCTGCAGAAGCACCTTAAACTCAGAGCCAGGCTCGGTGACTCAGCCTGTAATCCCAGCACTTTGAGAGGTCAAGGCAGGTGGATCACAAGGTCAGAAGTTCAAGACCAGCCTGGCCAAGATGGTGAAACCCTGTCTCTACTAAAAATACAAAAATTAGCCGGGTATGGTGGCAGGTGCCTGTAATTCCAGCTACTTGGGAGGCTGAGGCAGGAGAATCACTTGAAACCAGGTAGGGGCAGAGGTTGCAGTGAGCTGAGATCACGCCATTGCACTCTAACCTCTGGGTGACAGAGTGAGACTCCGTCTCAAAAAAAAAAGAAGCAGCACCTTGAACTCCCGGGGCCCAGGGAATCTGAGTGGCAGCAGTCCCCTCACCCGCACCTGAGCGCCCCTCCCCAGTGTCTGCCATCTACTCACTGCTTCATTGGACATATTCACGGTGGCTACTCTGTGGCAGGTCCTCTGCAGGGTGCCAGACACTCAGAGAGAGGACAGATGTGGCCCCTGCCCTACAAAGCCTGCAGCCCAGGGAGGAAGGAGGAGGCCAGGAAAGGACCCGGGCCGCTAGAGCCATTTCCAACTGTGGTCTGTGCTGTGAAGGACGGAAATGCAGGATGAGGCAGCGGGTCCTGGGAAGGCCGGGGCAGGATGACCCCAGATTAGCTCTGATCATCTCATTGGCTTCTCTCCTGACAGAGGAGAGAAGCAGCTGGTTGCGGACGGGCTACAGGCCCGGGGCTCAAAAGGACCTGGCAAGTTTGAGGACCGGAAAAGAGGCCCCAGTAACAGCTGTGAGGGAGAGGTACAGGCAGGCGCCCTGGTAGAAGCTGGGAATCTACCTCAAAGGCCCAGGCAGCCTTTCAGATACCAAAGGAGCTGGTGTGATTCTGTCTGGGGAAGATTCCCTGCGTGGGGAGAGATTAGCGGAAAGGGAGCAAAAACAATGGGAGAGTGAGCAGAGGGGAGGTGGGAAAGACGGGGTCTCTGAAGGGTAGAATCTGCAGAACCCCCCACAAAGGGGTGGGCAAGGGAGGCGCCCACAATAGTGTCTGAGTGACCCATGGTGCCGTTTACTGAGACGAGGACCCCGGATTGTGGCTTCTGCCCATCTGGAAGAAGGAAGAACAGCTCCGGGACCCTTGTGCTGATTTAACCTAATCTGCTCATTTGGATGTGAAAGAAACCTGCCTTTTTTTTTTCTTCTTCAAATTGGGAAGATGGTGCAGGCTCCTTGTAAAAAAAAAGAAGAAGAAGAAGAAAATGCCTAGGAGGAGGAGGGAAAGAAGTGGAGGAAAAGAGGGATAGCAGAAGGATGGCTGGAGGGAGAGAGAGAAGGAGGGAGAGAGAGAAGGGAGAGAGGGAGGAAGGAGGAAGGAACTGAACCATCAAAGAAGAAATGAGAGAAAGCCTCCTGGGTGAGGACCAGGCACGCGGTGTGCCTGGGTCCCTTCCAGATGCTCCTCCACATGGTACAAATATGCGCAGGCCCCTTTAAAGACATCCTGTGATCTTGCATCTCCAGCTCGATGTGTGGGGGCCAGGGAAGGACGAGGCACCCGTGCTGCAGATCCAGGAGTCAGGTCCCGCCCAGCTCAGGGCCTTCATGGGGCTGTTTCACTCTATCTTCTTGTCAGCCCTGCCAGGGGACCTTCTTGCTCCCATTTTCCTGACAAGGAAGCGGAGACTTGGGGAAATGAAGTCATTTGCCCAGAGCCTCAGAAGGCGCAGATGGGAGTGGACCCAGCTCTTCTCTGTGATTCCAAAAAACTCTCCTGACCGAGAGTCTACATCAGCAAAACCCACTTTCATTCATGACTCACTTTGCCATTGAGTGCGTATCTGTTCCATTCCTGCCTATGAGGAGCTGTGGGAACATGAAGACGAATGGCACCTCAGTTCCCTCCGGGCTCCTGCCCTGGGTCTCTGGCATCGTGTTGCACCAGGATGCTTCTGTGTCCCCTCCAGCCTGAGGCGAATATGAGGACAGACACAGCTTTTTCTTCTCTCTCTGGCTTCACGCTGAGCACATGCCCGGTGCATAGCAGGTGGTCGGCAAAGCTTTGTTAGATGGATGGGTACAAGAGTACACGGATGGGGGAAGCCTGCCTTCAAGGAACTCACAGATGTATAGAGCAGGGGTTAGCAAACTCCCATCCTTAGGCCATTTGCATAAATCAGGCTGTATTGAAATGTGGCTACACTCATTCATTCCATATTGTGTGTGTCTACTTTTGCATTAGAGTTGAGTCATTGCCAAGAGGCCAATACAGGTTCACTTCATGGGCACGTGCCCTGCACGGTTGTATAGGGGTCCAGGTCACCATCTTGGCCATCTGTTGTCACTATCTTGAAATTAGTAAGAATGCAGATGGGTGCGGCGGCTCATGCCTGTAATCCCAGCACTTTGGGAGGCCGAGGCGGGTAGATCACCTGAGGTCAGAAGTTCAAGACCAGCCTGACCAACATGGTAAAACCCTGGCTCTACTAAAAATACAAAATGAGCCAGACGTGGTGGCACATGCCTGTAATCGCAGCTACTCAGGAGGCTGAGGCAGGAGAATTGCTTGAACCCGGGAGGCAGAGGTTGCAGTGAGCTGAAATCGCACCACTGCACTCCAGCCTGGGTGACAAGAGCGAAAAAGGCAACAAGAGCAAAAACTTCATCTCAAAAAAAAAAAAAGAAGAAGAAGAAATTAGTAAGAATTCATACAAATGGCCTATGGATGGGAGTTTGCCAACCCCTGCTCTGTACATCTGTGGGTTCCTTGAAGGCAGGTATCCCCATCCACACACTCCTGCATCCATCATTCAACAAAGCTTTGCTGACCACCTACTCCGCAAACCTTGTATTTTCATTTTGCGTGGAACCCCATCAGTTATGCAGCAGGTCCTCTGCATGTGAACCACAAAGCCTAAAAATCTTACCATCCCGCCCTTTACAGAAAAAGGCAGCCAATGCCTAGTCTAGAAAATGAAACAGACTCCTGACTTATGACAAATTCAAGCTAGAAAGTGTCACGTGCCATCAGGAGGGGCAGGCACAGTGTCTCAGGACACTTTGTAGGACAGAGAAACCCCTCCTAGCTGAGGGGCTCAGGAAGCTTCCTAGATGCAGTACCTGCAGCAGCCCTGAGCACCGTGAGGCATCCGGAGGTTGGGTAGGGGACAGATCACAAGGGCAGCTCAGACGCCACCGTGCCAGGAGGGAGAGTCAACCTTTATTCCTTCATGATCAAATCAAAGTATGTAAAAAACCAACATAAATTATTCATCTAGAAGAGCAGAGGAGCCATTATCATTGATTTCTGTCCACCTGGTATTTATTTTGCTGTTGCAGCCCCAAGCTGGAATGGTCTCCGCTGCAAGAGAGGGGCCGGCTGCAGGCACCACATATGCAGAGGCCACAGGCAAAGGGTATCGAAGGAGACAGTCCCTATGAGGATGAGCAAGGAGCTAAGGCACTCTTCCCAATCCTCCACAGAAAGAAGCTCAAGGTTCTGCACAAGTGATAGTTTAAAATAGTGGGGCTTTTGCACCTAATGCAAAAGGCAAAGAGAAAAATGAACATTTGAACACACAGTACACGGTGCAGCCAGGGCCAGGGAGGCCCTGACAGGCAGCAGCGCAGCAAGGACTCTGCTCCGCTAATATTTGCTGAATTGTCGAATGTATTGCTCTTGCCACATCCAAGACCAGGAAGGGGCAGAACAGCAACACCTACTGGGCCACACCCTTCTCTCTGCAGCCACGCGGGCTCCCATGCTGGGGGCCCCCATGGGACCCGGCTGCTGTTAGACACTCCAAGGACCAGGGGAGCAGCGGGACCAGAGTCCCTCTTGGCCGAGCCTCCTTTCCTCTCCCAGGAACCCCCAGTGGGGCTGTGCACAGGGAAACCAGGTGCTGCTTCCCAGCCGGCCGAGAGCTGTGACCTGTGGAGCTGACTGGCAGCCGGGCCAGGGCTGGTGTCTCAGGTCCAGGCCTCCAGGAGGCTTGTGTCCACCCGTGCAGAAGTTGTCAGCTGCTGATGGCCAGCTGGGAGTGTTGGGAGGAGGCGCGACGGCTAAGCATGTGGAGAGAAGAGGAAGGGGCCAAGCCCTGCACTGGCGACCTTTTCACTTACTATGACCCTTTTTTTTTCTTTAAGCAAAAGCAAAATAATAATTTATTAATGTGTTGATTATTTCTTCTTTCTATACATATTAACTTCTTTCTTCTTTCTTCTTCATTAATTTCTTCTTTCTATACATATTAACCGACCTTTGTCATCTTCTTGCAAATCATCACCCGTTTTCACTGGTAATCCAGGAGGTTGTTGCCTTCTTTTCTTTTTTTTAACTTTAAGTTCTAGACTACATGTGCAGGACGTGCAGGTTTGTTACGTAGGTACACATGTGCTGTGGTGGTTTGCTGCACCTATCAACCCGTAATCTAGGTTTTAAGCCCCAAATGCATTAGGTGTTTGTTCTAATGTTCTCCCACCCCTTGTTCCCCACCCCCTGACAGGACCCAGTATTTGATGTTCCCCTCCCTGTGTCCATGTGTTCTCATTGTTCAACTCTTGCTTACGAGTGAGAACATGCAGTGTTTGGTTTTCTGTTCCTGGGTTAGTTTGCTGAGAATGATGGCTTCTGGCTTCATCCATGTCCCTGCAAAGGACATGAACTCATCCTTTTTTATGGTTGCATAGTATTCCATGGTGTATATGTGCCATGTTTTCTTTATCCAGTCTATCATTAATGGGCATTTGGGTTGGTTCCAAGTCTTTGCTATTGGGAATAGTGCTACAATAAACCTATGTGTGCATGTGTCTTTATAGTAGAATGATTTATAATCCTTTGGGTATACACCCAGCTGTAGGAGTTTCCTGAGGCTGTTGTAACAAACCACCACCAGCTGGGGCCTTCAGCAATAGAAATCTATTCCCATACCATTAGGAGGTCAGAAGTACAAA
>CAUYLG010068112.1:0-11093 GCA_963573385.1 Cacajao melanocephalus
AACCACACAGACTCATCACACTTGTATAAGACATGAGAAACATAGTCACTTCTTCATTCTATAAAATTTTCTTTATATAATTATATATATATATATATATATATATATATATATATATATATATATATATATATACACACACACACATATATATATACCTATATATGTATATATATGTATGAAGATGGCACTGTCAGAACTCCAAGTCCAATCTTGGCCATTATAGTCTTGGTGACATGCAGGTGCACCTAGGGATGGGAGCCAGAAAGTCTGAAGTAACCTGAAGTAACCAAGTGGCCACAGAAAGAAGTGAAATAACTGGTTCTGGCCTCAACTAATTGCTCTCTCCTTCCAATTTCTAACTACTGTTTCTGCTCAGCCTTGCAAAAATTTTTCCCCAGACATTGGGTTTCTCAAGACACTCACCCCTGTAACTATGTAATTTACCTCACCCTCCCCTATATTTGCAACTGATAGCCCCCACCATTATTATCATGCCTGTTTGTAACAGATGATCCCTAACCTTGTGACCATGCAACTTAAGATGCCCTCACTTGCCCTAAAATAGATTACCACCTTTAATTGACCATTTCTCCAAACCTGTATAACCAATTCCCTTTCCTACCTTCTTTGCCTAACTTCTTTTTCAGACTTGGCCCACTTGCACCCAAGTGCAAAATAAAATGGCTTTGTTGCCCACACGGAGCCTGCCTGGTGTTCTCTTTACATGAGTGACATACCTAACAGTTTGATATTTCTCTGAGGACATGTCCAGACATCATAGGAAGGGAAAAATAATGGTATTTGACATATATATGACCTTTCTCTAGGAACAATAGACCAGTAAGACAAAATTGCCCTAAGAGATCATGCATGTAAATTCAATCACAAAATTTTGCATGCAATCCCTCCCAAAAATTGACAATAACCTGCACAGGTGGGAACTAGCTAACAGCACATACATAGAAAATAATGAGGAGAAGAGATCAGGTTAAACAAAAAAAGTAAATTCATAGGAACCATAAGCCAAACATCAGGAGGGGCACTCAATTTTTTGAATTTCTCACTAGGTTCCTTCCAAGTGTATTTTACTTTTTGCTTCAGTAAACTCTTGTTTATGCCTTAAATCTGGCCCAATGGATCTGCTTCTATGTAGATCTACTGCTTCTACGTACACTCAGATAGAGGGAATGATTTCTCCTTGTCCCAGAAAACATCCTGTGTCTCTTGACTGGATTATTTATCTTGAGAAAACAATAATCAAGGAACTCACCCAGATTCACAGCTGGTAGCAGTTCTTTGGCCCAAACCTGGCCAATCACATCACACATTCCCACCACTGGTAGTCATATAGGCAATGCTTGCTACAGGTTTTAGCCCAGTGGTCGCATTTTTGTGTTTGTTTGTTTGTTTGTTTGTTATGAACTCAGTGAGAGAGGCAGCTTCCTGTTGACTGGGGAAACACCTGGAGAGTGGAGCACAAAACTTCACCTGCAATCACTTGTAGCCAGATGGATAATGCTTGCATATGCTCTGGCCCAACAACCTTGCTTCTGTCTGACTGGAGGACACAGCTGCTTCTTGTCTCAGAAAATACTCAGATGACAAAGCATATGACCCCACCTGCCACTGCTACTGTTAACCAGGCAAACAAGGCTGGCTACAGCTTTTGGCCCAGTGACTCCATTTGCATAAACTCAGCTAGAGAGTGAAGCTTCCTATTGTCTGGGAAACACCTGCACAGTACCACCCTATCTGCCACTCCCACAGGTAGCAAGGTGGGCAATGCCTGCTAGAGCCTATATCTATCCCACTCACTTTGCTTCTGTGCGAGATCAGCCAGTGGGCTCAACCTCCTCTTAATCCATGAAGCATCTAGATGTCAGAGCAGGTGATCCAATCCGTCCCCACCATTGGTAGCCAGGTGGGTAACATCTGCTACAGGTTCTGGCTGAGTGGACCTGTTTCTGTGCAGGCTCAACTAGAGGGAATGATTTCCTCTTGACTGAGAAAAAAACCTGGGTTGTATCACCTATCCTTGACAATTATAGCCATACAGAAAGGCAGTGCTTCTTAGAGCTTCTGGTACAGCAGTCTTCTAGGTAAATGCAGTTGGAGAAAACAGCCTCCTGCTTTCATTGAAAAAATCCAAGAGCAGAGTGTGTCACTGCACTCACCCCTGCCACTGACAACCAAGCTGGCAACACCTTCTATAGCTTTTAGACCAGCATCCCTGCTTGGATATGTCTTTCTGTTGTCCCAAGGAACTCCTGAATGGTGGGAGGCAGGCATTTCTACTCATTGGGTAGGCACTGCTGGTAGCCAGGTTAGTCACACTTGCTAGAGCTTCCAGCTCAGTAGTATTAACTCTGCCGGAATTTGCCAATAGATACACATTCCTGTTGTCCTAGAAACACCCTGAAAACAATGTGAACAACTCTACCCACCCCTACTACTTGTAGCCAGATGGGTCACACCCATGAAGCCTTCCATCTCAAATGGGCCTGCTTCTGCCTGACCTTAGAGGACAGACACAATTCTATTTCCCCAGGAAGCACAGAAATGGCAGAATATAACCAACCTTACAAGGATACAACTTTTTTGCCAACTATGGACTCTGCATGAGGTAGCACTATGAACCAAAACACCCAACAAAAGAAATGGGGGCATGGAGACTGGATTCAAATCTAGTTCACCCCTCAAAGGCTCTGGAGTGAATTAGAATTAAAGCCAATCAACCAAACACATTTTATGCCAAAATAAAAACCACAAGGGCATCAAATAAGAAAGAATAATTTTAAAAATTGTCAAAAACATAGAAACTTCAAAAAAAATTAAGAAATATCAGGCCACCCAGATGAGAAAGAAACAGTGCACTAACTCTGGAAACTGGAAAACTTAGAGCGACTTCTTGCCTTCAAATGACTGCACTAGCTTCCCAGCAATGGTTCTTAAACAGGCTGAAATGAATGAAATGTCAGAAATAGAATTCAGATAACAATGAAACATTGAAAATTATCAACATATTGGAGATAGTCAAAACCCACTTATCCACAAAATCAGGCATAAAAGAGTCCTCAAGAAGTTCAGGAAAAATAAAATTATATCAAAAACACTGTTTAATCATAATGCAATAAAAAGAGAAATTAAAGCTAAAAATCTATACAATTACATGCAAATGAAACAATCTATTCCTGAATAACTTCTAAATAAACAGTTAAATTAATGCAGAAATAAAAAAATTCTTTGAAACTAATACACATACCAAAATCTTTGACAAAACCATAGTAGTGTTGAAGAAAAATTTTATAGCACTGAATGTCCACATCAAAGGGTTAGAAAAATTTCAAATGAACACCTTACATCATAATTATTAATAGAAGAACTGGAGAAACTAGGGGAACTAAAGAAACACTAAAAAACCAATCCCAACCTAGCAGATGACAAGAAGTATGCAAAAGTAGAGTTGAACTGAAAGAAATCGAGAACTGAAAAATCATACAAAAATCAATAAAATCAGGATCTAAATTTTGAATTAATTAATAAGATAGAGTTACTGCTAGCTAGACTAATAGAAAAGACACAATTTTAATGAATACTCAGATATGACAAAGGACACATTAGAAATGACACTAGAGAAATATGAAAAACCCTCAGAGACAATTAGTAATTTTTAATGCACATACACTAGAAAACCTCGAAGAAACACAATGTATCACACTCTCCCAAGTCTGAACTAAGAAGTAATTGAATCTCTGAACACACTGTTAATGAGTTCCAAAACAGAGTAAGTAATAAAAAGCTTACCAACAAGAAAAAGATGGAATAGATGGATTCACAGCAGAATTATAACAGATGTATAAGGGCAAATATTTCTACTGAAAATAATATTTAATAACAAGGAGAATGAACTCCCTAATTCATTGTTTGTGAGCAACAGCATTCTGATTCCAAAACCCCCAGAGATAAAAATAAAACTAAAGGCCAATATTCCTGGTATAAAAATATTCATCCAAATAATAGCAAACTGAATATAGCAGCATATCAAAAATTGAATTCACCATAAACAAATAGGCTTTTTCTTTTCGATGTAAGGTTGGCACAACACATGCATAAAAATTAATATGATTTACCAGATGAACATAACTAAAACAAACATAAATAAACCATAATTTTCTTAACATGCAAAAAAGATTTTCAACAAAATTTAACATTTCTTCAAGCTAAAAACCTTCAACAAATTAGGCATTGAAGAAACATACATCAAAATAATAACAGACATTCATGACAAATGCATAGTCAACAGCACACAGAATGGTAAATGTTGACACTGTCTCCTTGCTGTCCAGCAAAAGTCCAGGATTTTCTGTCTCACCACTTCTATTCAACAAGTTACTGAAGCCTAGGCCAGAGCATTTAGACAATAAAAAAGGAAAAAGAGACACTGAAATAAAAAAAGAGGAAGCCAAATTATTCCTGGTTTTAGATAGTATAATTCTATATCTAGAAAAGCCCAATTTATGCACAAAATTCTCTTCTGTGATTTAAAAAACTTCAGCAAACTTTCAAGATAACAACATCAATGTATGAAAATCAGTGGCATTTCTATACATCAACAAAATCTAACCATTCCATTCACAAAATCTTTCCCCCAACACACACAAGAATACCTAAAAATCGTGCTAACCAAGAAAGTCAAATAATTACAGAATACTGCTTGAAAAACTTCTAGATGACACAAACAAATGGATAAACAGTTTACACTCATTAATAGGGAGAATTAATATTGTTACAATGGAAATACTACCCAAAGCAATTTATAGATTCCATGCTATGTGTATCAAACTACCAATGACATTACTCACAGAATTAGAGAAAGAAAATCCTTATTTTTAACATTTATATGGATCCCAAAAGAAGCTTGATAGTCAAGGCAATCCCAAACAAAAAACAAAAACAAAATATAAACACAAAGTTGAAAGCATCACATTACAAAATTTTAAATTATACTCAAAGCTACAGTAGCCAAAACAGCATAGTACTGGTACACCAGACAAAGATGAACGAACAGAATAGAGAGCCCAGAAATAATGCCACAAACCTACAGCAATGTTATCTTTGATAAAATCAACAAAAATAAGCAATAAGGAAAGTTCTTTATTTTGTAAAGACTAATGTAATAACTGACTAGTCTATGCAGAAAATTGAGACTGTACTCGTTAAACCACACAGAAAATTCTACTAAAGGTGAATTAAAGATTTAAAAGTATAAACTAAAACTTTTTTTTAAATCCCTTTATATGAGATATTATTCTAAACATAGTAACTGGCTTATATTTTCTTTTAAAGACTGCAAAAGCAATTGCAAGACAAAAAGGAAATTGATGTGACATCTAATTAAAAAGCTGCTGCACAGGAAAATAAGCTATCAGCAAAGTAAATAGAAAACCTACAGAATGAAAGAAAATATTTTCAAACTATGCATCTGAAAAAAGGTTAATATCCAAACTCTTTAAGAAACTGAAGCAAATTTACAACAACAACAACAACAACAAAAAAAAAACATTAAAAAGTGGACAAAGGACTTAGACACCTTTTAAAGGAAGTCATACGTGGACCCAACAAGTATATGGAAAAAAAAAATGTTTAACACTACTAATGGTTAAAGAAATGCAAACCAAAACTACAAAGAGATATAATCTCATTCATATCAGATCCAAGGCTTTTATATTAAAAAATCAAAAACAAACAAACAAACAAAAACAGATGCTAGTGACGTTTAGAAGAAAAGAGTATGCTTAAACACTGTTGGTAGGAATGTAAATTGGTTTAGCCATTGTGAAAAGCAGTTTAAGCTCTCAAAGAATTAAAATCAGAACTGTCATTTCACCCAGCAATCTAATTATTAGGTAGATACCTACAGGAATGTAAATTATTCACACACACACACACACACACACACACACACACACACACACACAGAGAGAGATTCATTTTAGGACAAATTACAATAACAAAGACATGGACTTTACATAAATGACCACCAATGGCAGAAGAGATTTTTAAAATGTGATATGCATGCACCATGGAATACTATGCTGCCATTAAAGAAGGTAATGTCCTCTATATAAACATGGATGGAGCTAGTGGACATAATTCAAAGGAAATTAATGCAGGAACAGAAAACCAAATACTTCATGTTCTTACTTATAAGTGGAAAATAAACATTAAGTATATACGGCTATAAAGAAATAATAGCAACCAGGATCTACTTGAGGGTGGAAGTTGGGAAGAGGATGGAGATAAAACACTGCCTGTTAGGCACTACTTGTTTTACTTGATGATAAAATAATATGCAGACCAAGCCCCTGTACCATGCAATTTACCTATATAACTAACTTACACATGTATTCTTGAACCTAAAATAAAAGTTAAAAAAGAAAACTATTATAGGAAAATGCAAAGGCAGAGTTCTTTGGGATTCAGTAAGATGAAAGTTGATTTTAGGCATGTTTTTCAAAAAGCAGATCCAGAAATTTTATTTTATCACAAAAATTCAGTCTTCTTTTCACTCAGTGTTTGTAACTCAATTTAAGGTTCATCTTCCTTGGGTAGAACATTGTTTTAATAAAAACTTTTTTGATAATAACTCAAGCAGGTAAGAGTTTTGTTTCTCAATGAAAGAAAAATAAGAAAAATATGTTTTTAAGTTTGAACACATATATAGCAATTTCTTCTCAACCTAAACTGTTATTTTTTCCTCTTAATGAATGTATCTTCCTCAATGAAATTGTTGTCCTACAAGTGTTTAACATGATTTTGAAATATCTTTTTTACTATGTAATTTTGATGGCTTAAAAAAAAGTGTTTAAGTGTCTGTGATGAAAATATACTATGTGCAAATTTACAAAAGTACCTTTTAAGGAAGTCATATGAGCTTCTAGTGAATATTTGATTTTTGCTGTTGTATTATATGCATTTGTCTTCAGCAGGCTTTTATGATTTGTGACATATGAATACCTTGTTTTACTTTAGTCATATTGCTTGTAAGGAAATAGCTAAGTATATTGTAAAGACAAAGGTGGTAAATTTGTCTAATATTAGCTTGAAAACAATACAGTTAAGCTATCCACTGTTTATATATGTATAAACATTTTTAGAATTGTGCTGTTTCTCAAATTATTAGCAAAATGGTGACAATGTTATTTAATGTTAACTTGGAATACATTTAATAAATGTGACTGATCTATAGAAGTATAAATATTTTTAAATATGTGATGATACATCCATCATCAGTGTTAAAATTCTCTCATGAAAAAGGCAGGTGATAGAAAAGAAATGTGATCACATGAAAACACTTCTAGTGTCTTCAGAAATTAAATGAAAAATAATATTTCATTATTTACTCAGCGGAAAGTTTCCTGAAATATTTTGAAGTTTAGTTTTGTGTATCACAAACTGGCCTTTTATGATGAATTTTAACAACCTGAAAAAAAAAAAGGTTTAGAAAAATATTTTGAAATAAAATTTGAAAAATGTTGTAAATATAAAGAAATACATGGCAATATTATCTAAAAAGACAGAAGTGTTTGTAGTGTCTTAAATTGAAAAAAAATAAATTTTGATCTGATAACAGTGCCATATTAATGATGGTAAGATCTAAATAAATAACCTAGAAATCACTTTAATAGAGAGAAAACATGCAAACAAGAAATTATAGTGTAAGAAAAAAACCCACATTTTATTATTCCAAATTCTACATCCTTTTGTGTACATTATGTAGCTCCCATTTTTATGTAAAATATGTGTATTTGAATATTTCTAAGTTATTTCACTTAAAATAATGCCTCTAGTTCATTCATGTTACTAAAAAGGACATAATTTGTTCTTTCTAAAGCTGTGTATATATACAGAGAGAATGCACAGATAGTATACACAGAGGCCATATGTATATTTACAGAGATGAAAAAATCTCTCAATAGATACAATGTACATTATTTGGGTGATAATTATACTAAAAGTGCAGACTTCACCACTACATAATATATTCTTGTGACAAAATAGAATTTGTACTTCTATTATTTTATTTTATTTTATTTTATTTTACTGAGACAGAGTCTCACTCTGTCATCAGGCTGGAGGGCTCAGTGGAACTTCACCTCCCATGTTCAAGCGAGTCTCCTGCCTCAGCCTCCTGAGAAGCTGGGATTGCAGGTCTGGGTCACCACACCCAGCTAATTTTTCTATTTTTAATAGAGATGGGGTCTCACCATGTTGGCCAGGATGGTCTCAACCTCTTAACTTGATGATCCGCCCACCCCTGGACTCTCAAACTGCTGGAAATATAGGCATGAGCCATGGGGCCAGGCTTGTAATCTTTTAATTTATACACAACATAAAAATAAAACTATGTACCTCATGAATATGTATTACTATTTTTAAATTTGAAAATGTTAAATGTATATGTACTTTTTATTTCAAAAATAACTCCACATTTTAATAACTCTGCAGTGCAGATAAAACATGATGATGGAGTCATCTCCCCAAAGCTAAAATAGACTGAGCTAGGTAATTTTTATTCTATTGCAAATATTGGGAAATAAAAACATGACAAATAAGAATGAAAAGTTAGACTGAGAACAATAAGTATTAAGCTAACTCTGAATGATAAAGTGAGGCTTGAAAATTTTCATTATCAGGCAATGGGAGGATAGGAAAGAGAGAAAAAAATGTATGATGTTAAAATCGTTAGCCCTAAAACTAATAAAAAACCCAAACACACGAAGTATACAAATTTTAAAATGTTACAGAATATATAATTGTGAAATGAAGCTTAAAATTATAGTTTAGGTTATTAATTTAAATTTAAGTATTCAAGTATTCACTTACTGTATCTTGATGAGGAAACTCTTAGCAACAAAAAAAAAAAAGCACATTAACCAAGATATTGTAAAGAAACAATTGACAGGGTGGAATCCAAGACGCCTGATTAGGAGCAGCTCAGGATTGCAGCTCCCAGCGAAAGCACAGATGGTGAGTATATGCCACATTTCCAGATGGATTTTTATTGTCCACAGACCAAGAGATTCCCAGGCAGAGGAGCCCCATAGGTCACCAGTGCAGCTGTCTCCACACAAAATACATGGGTCCCGGTGCCATTTTAGCTGGCGATTGGAGCTCCTGGGAGACAGAGTCACGCATTCAACTGATAAAAAGGGGGACTGAATCCGGGAGCCAGGCCAGGAGATTCCCAGGCAAAAAAGTGCCATGAATCTCCATGTGGCTGTTTCAGCTAGTGCAGTGGGTCGACACAGGGGAAATTACACAGATTCCAGTGCCTTTTCAACAGGTGACTGGATCACCTGGGAGGCAGAGTCACCCTTTCAACTGAAAAAAAAAAAGGGGGGGTGTGAGGCAGGGAGCCAGGTGATCAGGCTTGGCTAGTACTACACCCCACAAAAAAATAGCAATCTGAAATGCTCTGGATTCAGAGTTTCACAGCAAACACAGCTGAACCCGGATGGTCCAGCTCTGTGGGGTAGGGGTGTCTGCCATTACCGAGGCAGTCCACCGCTAAGGAAGTAGTCTGCCATTTCTGAGGCAGCCCACCAGTGCTGAGGCAGCCACCATTGCCAAGGCAGCCCACCATTTCAGAGAGACTCCGCCATTACAGAGGTGGGCCACCATTGCAGAGGCAGTATGTACTATACCCATCCAAACAGGACGGCAGAGAAGTTCACACAGCAGCTGGGCAGAGATCACAGCAGCTCAGCAAAGCCTCTGCAGGCAGACTGTGACTAGGCTGCCTAATCGCTGGGCAGGGCAGCCTTGAAAAAAGACAGCAGCATGACAGAAACTTATAAATAAAGCCTTAACTCTCTGGGACAGAGCATCTGGTGAAAAAAAAAAAAGAAAGAAAGAAAGAAAAAGAAAAAAAGGTGTTTATGAGTTCTGCTGCAGCAGACTTAAACGTACTTGCCCAGCAGCTCTGAATGAAAAATGGAGCTCACACCTCAGCACATGAGCTGCTATAAAGGACAGACTGTCTCCTCAAGCAGCTCCGTGACCCCCCGTATATCAAAAGAGTCACCACATAAAGGAGAGCTCAGACTGACATCTGGCAGATATCCTGGGACAAAGATAGCAGAAGAAGAAACTAGCAGCAACCCTTACTGTTCTGCAGCCACTGCAGGTGATCCCCAGGCAAACAGAGCCTCGAGTGGACCTCAGCAGTCCTAGAGCAGATGGTAGAAGGAAAACTGAGAAAACAGAAAGAAATAACTTCATCATAAACAAACTGGACATCCACTCAGAGACCCAATCTCAAAGTCAACAACTACAAAGACGACAGGTGGATAAATACACAAAGATGGGAAGAAACCAACAAAAAAAGGTTGAAAACACTCGAAACCAGAACACATCTCCTCCTACAAGGGATCACAACTACTCACCAGCAAAGGAACAAGGCTGGATGGAGAATGAGTGTGATGAATTGACAGAATCAGGCTTCAGAAGGTGAGTAATAAGAAACTTCTGTGAGCTAAAAGAACGTGTTCTAACCCAATGCAAAGAACTAAGAACTTTGAAAAAAGATTTGATGAAATGCTATTGAGAATAAACAACTCAGAGAGGAATATAAGTGAATTTGATGGAGCTGAAAAACACAACATGAGAACTTCGCGAAGCATGCACAAGTTTCAACAGCCAAATTGACCAAGCAGAAGAAAGGATATCAGAGGTCGAAGACCAACTCAATGAAATAAAATGAGAAGACAAGATTAGAGAAAAAAGGGTATCAAGGAATGAACAAAGTCTCCAAGAAATATGAGACTATGCAAAAAGACCTAATCAATATTTGATAGGTGTACCTGAATATGACGAAAAGAATGAATCCAAGCTGGAAAATACTCTTCAGGATATTATCCAGGAAAACTTCGGCAATCTAGTAAGGCAGGCCAATATTCAAGTCCAGGAAATACAGAGAACACCACAAAGATATTCCTCAAGAAGAGCAACCCCAAGGCACATCATCGTCAGATTCATCAGGGTTGAAATGAAGGAGAAAATGCTAAGGGCAGCCAGAGAGAAAGGTC
>CAUYLG010068113.1:0-22396 GCA_963573385.1 Cacajao melanocephalus
TGACTTGTGGGATTTCTCTGAGAGATCTGCTGTAAGTCTGATGGGATTCCCTTTGTGGGTAACCCGATCTTTTTCACTGGCTGCCCTTAGCATTTTTTCCTTCATTTCAACCCTGGTAAATCTGATGATTATGTGCCTTGGGGTTGCTCTTTTGAGGAATATCTTTGTGGTGTTCTCTGTATTTCCTGGACTTGAATGGTGGCCTGTCTTGCTAGGTTGGGGAAGTTCTCCTGGATAGTATCCTGAAGAGTGTTTTCCAGCTTGGATTCATTCTCTCCATCACATTCACGTACGCCTATCAAATGTAGATTAGGTCTTTTCACATAATCCCATATTTCTTGGAGGCTTTGTTCATTTAGTTTCACTCTTTTTCTCTAATCTTGCCTTCCCATTTTATTTCATTGAGTTGATCTTCAATCTCTGATATCCTTTCTTCTGCTTGGTCGATTCAGCTATTGAAACTTGTGTATGCTTCGCGAAGTTCTCGTGCTGTGTTTTTCAGCTCCATCAAGTGGTTTATGTTCTTCTCTAAGCTGTTTATTCTAGTTATCATCTCATCTAACCTTTTTTCTAGGTTCTTAGTTTCTTTGCATTGGGTTAACAGATGTTCTTTTATCTCTGAGAAGTTTGTTATTACCCACCTTCTGAAGCCTGTTTCTGTGAATTCATCAGATTCATTCTCCATCCATCTTTGATCCCTAACTGGTGAGGAGTTGTGATCCTTTGGAGGAGGAGAGGTGTTCTCGTTTTTGGTGTTTTCATCCTTTTTGTGATGGTTTCTTCCCATCTTCGTGGCTTTATCTACCTGTGGTCTTTATAGTTGGTGACTTTCGGATGGGGTCTCTGAGTGGACATCCTTTTTGTTGATGATGAAGTTATTTCTTTCTGTTTCTTAGTTTTGCTTCTAACAGTCAGGCCCCTCTGCTACCAGACTGCTGGAAGTCCGTTCCAGACCCTGCTTGCCTGGGGATCACCTGTGGGGGCTGCAGAACAGTAAGGGTTGCTGCCGTTTCTTCTGTTATCTTAATCCTAGAAGGGTAACTGCCAGATGTTGGCCTGAGCTCTCCTTTATGAGGTGTCTCTTTGGGTATATAGGGGTCGGGGAGCTGCTTGAGGAGACAGTTTGTCCCTTATAGGATTTCAAGTGCTGTGCTGGGAGCTCTGTTGTTCTGTGCAGAGCTGCTGGGCAGGTACCTTTAAGTCTGCTGCAGCAGAACTCATAACCACCTCTTTTCCTAGGGGCTCTGTCCTAGGAAGATTGGCTTTATTTATAAGTTCCTGTCATGCTGCTGCCTTTTTTCATAGATGCCCTGCCCCACACATAGTAGTCTAGTCACAGTCTGCCAGCAGAGGCATTGCTGAGCTGCTGCAGGCTCTGCCCAGCTGCTGCGTGAACTGCCTCGGTAGTGGCGGACTCCCTCCGTAGTGGTTGTTGCCCTTCCCCCAAGTGAGCTGGAGTGTCCTGGGTCCAGCTGTGCTTGCTGCAAAACTATCAATCCAGAGTGTTTCAGATTGCTTGTTTTATGGGGGTGATACCCACCTAGCCAGATCGCCTGGCTCCCTGTCTCTGCCCCCTCCCTTTTGGTTGAATGGGCAGCTCCGTCTCCCAGGCATTCCAGGTGCCAGTTGAAACGGCTGCCCAGATTTGTATGAGTTTCCGTGCGCCAACCCAGCACTGGCTGAAACCGCCATGCTGAAACTCTTTGAGCTTTTTGGCCTGGGAATCTCCTGGTCTGTGGGCAGTGAAAACTTGTTTGGAAATGTGGTGGGCACTCACCCTCTGCATCGTTCTTGCTGGGAACTGCACTCCGGTGGTGTTCCTATTTGGCCATGTTTGATCCTCCCCCTCTTTAGGGTTTTCTAGGTATATGATCATATCATCAGCAAACGGTGACAGTTTGACTTCCTCTTTACTGATCTGGATGCCCTTTATTTCCTTCTCTTGTCTGATTGCTGTGGCTAGGACTTCCAGTATTGTGTTGAATAGAAGTGGTGAAAGTGGGCATCCTTGTCTTGTTCTAGTTCTCAGGGGGAGTGCTTTCAACGTTTCCCTGTTCAGTACAATGTTGGCTGTGGGTTTGTTGTTGATGGCTTTTATTACCTCAAGGTGTGTCCCTTCTATGCTGCTTTTGGTGAGGGTTTTAATTATAAAGGGATGCTAGATTTTATAAAATGCTTTTTTCTGCGTCTATTGAGATGATCATTTAATTTTTGTTTTTGATTCTGTTTATGTTGTGTATCATGTCATTGACTTATGTATGTTAAGCCATCTCTGCATCTCTGGTATGCAACCCAGTTGATCATGGTGGATTATCTTTTTGCTATGCTATTAGACTTGGTTTGCTAGTATTTTGTAGAGGATTTTTACATCTATGTTCATCAGGGATACCGATCTGTAGTTTCCTTTTTTTGTTAGTCCTTTCCTGGTTTTGGTATTATTAGGGTGATACTGGCTTCATAGAATGATTTAGGGAGGATTCCCTCTTTCTCTATCTTTTAGAATGGTGTCAATAGGATTGGTACCAAGTCTTCTCTCTCTCTCTCTCTCTCTCTCTTTTTTTTGTGTGTGTGTGAGACAGAGTCTTACTCTGTCACCAGGCTGGACTGCAGTAACACGATCTTGACTCTCTATAACCTCTGCCTCCCAGGTTCAAGCAAGTGTTCTGCCTCAGCCTTCCAAGTAGCTGGGACTACAGGCATGCACCACCACACCCAGCTAATTTTTGTATTTTTAGTAGAGACAGGGTTTCACCATGTCAGCCAGGATGGTGTCAATCTCTCGACCTCATGATCCACCCACCTCAGCCTCCCAAAGTGCTGGGATTACAGGCATGAATCACTGTGCCTGGCCCCAATTCTTATTTAAATGTCTAATAGAATTCAGCTGTGAATCTATCTGTTTCTGTCATTTTTTGTTGTTGGCAATTTTTAAATGATCATTTCTATCTTCCTGCTTGTTATTGGTCTGTTCAGATTCTATATTTTCCTGGTTTAATCTAGGAGGGTTGTATATTTCTAGGAATTTATCCATCTCCTCTAGGTTTTCTAGTGTACGTGTGTAAAGATTTTCATAGTAGCTGATATGGTTTGGCTGTGTCCCTGCCCAAATCTCTATTGAATTCCCACATCCTGTAAGAGGGACCTGGTGGGAGGCAATTGAATCATGGGAGCAGGTCTTTCTCATGCTGTTCTCATAATATAGTGAATAAGTCTCATGAGATCTGATGGCTTTATAAGGCCGAGTTTACCTGCATAAGCTCTCTCTTCACCTTGTTTCACCCATGTAAGATGTGACATACTCCTCCTTGCTTTCCACTATGATTGTGAGGCTTCTCCAGCCACATGGAACTGTAAGTCCATTAAACTATAAGTCCATTAAATTTTGTAAATTGCCCAGTTTTTGGTATAACTTTCTTTTTTTTTTTTTTTTTTTTTTTTCCTGGAGTCTCACTCTGTCACCCAGGCTGGAAGGCACTGGTGTGATCTCAGCTCACTGCAACTTCGGCCTTCTGGGTTCAAGTGATTCTCCTGCCTCAGCCTTCTGAGTAGCCAGGACTACAGGTGTGTGCCACCATGGTGGCTAATTTTTTGCACTTTTAGTAGAGATGAGGTTTTGCCATGTTGGCCAGGCTGGTCACCAACTCCTGACCTCAGGTGATCCAGCCATGTTGGCCTCCCAAAGTGTTGGGATTACAGGCATGTGCCACCTTGCCCAGCCTAGGGTATGTCTTTATCGGCAGTGTGAAAATGAACGAGTGCAGTAAATTGTTACCAGTAGAGTGGGGTGCTGCTGAAAATAGACCTGAAAATGTGGAAGCAATTTTGGAACTGGGTAACAGGCAGAGATTGGAACAGTTTTGAGAGCTCAGAAAAAGGAAAATGTGAGAAAGTTTGAAACTCCCTAAAAACTTGTTGCATGGTTTTGACCAAAATGATGATAGTGATATGGGTAGTGAAATCCAGGCTGAGATGGTCTCAAATAAAGATGAGGAACTTGAGAACTGGAGCAAAGGTGACTCTTGTTATGTTTTAGCAAAGAGACTGGCAGCATTTTGTCCCTGCCCTAGAGATCTGGAACTCTGAACTTGAGAGAGATGATTTAGGGTATGTGGTGGAAGAAATTTCTAAGCAGCAAAACATTCAAGAGGTGATTTGGATGCTGTTAAAGGCATTCAGTTTTAAAAGGAAACAGATCATAAAAGTTTCAAGAATTTGCAGCCTAAAAATGTGATAGAAAAGAAAATTCCAATTTCTGAGGAGAAATTCAAGCCAGCTGCAGAAATCTGCATAAGTAACAAGGAGCCAAATTTTAATCACCAAGACAATGGGGAAAATGTCTCCACAGCATGTCAGAGAACTTTGTTCCCTGATTTTCTAATCACAGGCCCAGAGGTTTAGGAGGAAAAAATAGTTTGGGTCTCTCTGCTGTGTGCAGTCTAGGGACTTGGTGCCCTGCATTCCAGCTGCTGAAACTGTAATTAAAAGGGGCCAAGGTACAGCTCAGGCTCTTGCTTCAGAGGGTGGAAGCCCCAAGGCGTGGCAGCTTCCATGTGGTGCTGAGCCTACAGATACAGGTGTTCTCCCCCTTCCCCTAAAAATGGGGCTTCCTGAGAGCCAAACTGTAGTGATGCTTTTGCTCTTCTGGGTCTAGCCACCCAGTGGAGCTACTGGACACTGGGCTGGTGCTGAAGAGTGTCTGCGAAGAGTCCTGTGATGTGATCCATCTTCAGGTCTTGCAGCTGTGGATACCAGCACCTGCTCCAGTGGAGGTCTTAGAGGAGTGAAGTGGACTCTGTGAGGTTCCCTCTCCCATGCAGCCCACAGTCCTAAAGTCCAGTCTCACTTCCACAGTGCCCCTGCAACAACACTGAGTCTATTTCCAGGCAGCCAGTGACCAGGGATGAGAATTTGTCCTGGTTGAAAAAGCAACCAGACTCACAGTTTTTGGGCATTTCAGGGAGCCTGCAGTGGTGATCCAGTTCCTTTAAAAGATCTGTGAATTTTCTCAGCTTTCCTGGTATGTTCTGTGGTACTTATTGGAGTAAAAGTTCAAGATGTGAGTCTCCACATGCTCCTCTGTCTGTCCGAGTGGGAGCTGCAAGCTAGTTCTGCTTAATCTTAACCAATCTTAATCCAATTAATCCAATCTTAATCCAATTCCTACTCCATATTAGTTTCAGCAAAAGGGTCTCCCAACCACCCCAGCAAACCCAGGCATGCTTTCTGCATTCTTGCTGCACTTTGACTCACCTTCTGTGACTGTTCTTAAGTTCCTCAAGGACATTGCTGGCATCTTCTCCATTTTCCTTGCATTTCCTAGCCCATGCCTGGCATGTAGACACCATGAATGAAGAAGTTCCCTCTACTAGCCAAGAAATGCATGTCACTTGCCAATTTCACCATGGCTTCATTTCAATGGTAGGAGAATTTAGAAGCACTTCAGCATAAGAATGTGGTATCTTATTAATCATACCAGCTACTCCTTTTACTGAGTCTTTCCTCTGTGCCAGGCACTCTATTAAGTGCTTTACAAATATTATCACATTTATCTTCATTACGACTATGTAAAGAAGACATAATTATTAAACCCAGTTTACATATATGGAAACTGAGGCTCAGCAAGTTTAAATTAAATGGCCCAGGTCACACAACCAAGAACGGAAAAGTCCAAGTTCCCATCTAATTACTCTAGAGCACACTCTCTTCCACCGCACATGGCATTAGAACAACCTATTGGGGCAAAATACGCAGTCTCTCCTCTTCCAACCATAACAAATGTATTTAAATTTATCAAAAAGTATTCTTAGGGAAGCAAAGTTCCTATATGATCAAAAAGTTGTCAGTGCTTTTTCTTAAAGAATATATAGTAAGGAAACACAAACAATTAACCTGATGAATTTGAACTCCAAATTTATTTAGATTGAGTATAACAAGAGACATGCTTAAGATAGTTTTAAAAATTAAAAGTCCCCATAAAAAACTTATTCAAATAAATTTGTTTCTTTTTTCTTTTTTTAGATTATTCAATTAGGTTACTTCTAGAATAGAAACAGTACTATGCTGTTGTGAAGTGAAAAATATCTTCTTTTTTACTTACAGCCCATGAATTCTTAGTTAAAATACCTACCTTACTGCTAATATCAATAATTAAGCAGCAGAGGAAAGATTTGGTACTTTTGTGCTCATTGATGCCAGAATTATGTACTAATCCTTGTGTCAAGATAAAATTCCCTGCTGAGATGCCCAGGAAGACATGCCATCACCACCTGCAACAGAATAAACTCACTGTGCTTTTAGGAAATTGATGCACGTTAAGGACAAAAGTCATTTTTAGACAGAGAAAGAGAACATTTGGCAATAGGCAGATGCTAAAAGAGAATTTCAGCTTGTGGATACATACAACTGACTCAAAATAGGATATTTGAACATGAAGAAGTCAGGACTAGTTGGCAGCTTATCTCGACCAAATTGCATAGCTCCTCACAGTTGTGCACGATTTTTGTAAAGGTTTAGTGGGGTAGCAGCAGCAGCTGGTTACTGCAGTGTCTTTCTTCCATCAGGCAAATGTCTGATGGCTCTCAGAATGCCTGGCATATAACCCTGGCAAAAAGGGGCCATTTCTCCCATATTCAGCAATAATTGTACTAAATTCCACAGTGCCCAGATCATTACTATTAGCACTCCCAGCCCTCATTTTTGGATTAGCTTCTGAAAGGAAAGGCCCTCTTTCCTTCCTCTCTGGCTCTTCCTCATGATTACTGCAACCCTTAGCACTTTTTGTGGTTTAACTGGTTAATTCCCATGTAATGGGTGGAAAGAGACCTGAAGCATGGAAAAATTACTAGATTAACTATGTTTGTAGGGTGAACCAATATTAGGGTGAAAAGCTATCCTTTAGTAGTTTAATAATAAAAAGCGTAAAAATAGCTACCTCCATTTTTATGCGCTCTACGTGCTACATACTGTTTGCCTTATAACCATTTTCTTCTTTACACCTCATACCAAGTCTGCAAAGCAGGCTTTAATTGAGCTCATTTAATAGATTAAAATGACAAAACAAAACAAAAACTGAGGCTGAAGGAGACAACAACTTGCCCAAGGTCACACATTCAGTAAGTGGCAAAGTGTCTGAGTCCAAAGCATAAAAGCTCCTTATCTTGGGAAGTGGTTTCATTAAGAACAGCCTTGGTTCACAAGGAAGTCCGAGGTTTAGCTTTTGCTAAGCACACAGTACATTTGTAGCGTGTGTCACACTGTTATGTTATTGTTCTCTTTTCTAATTCCCTGTACGTGTCAACCCTTATAACAGGGACAATGGACTATTTCTTTAAGCATCCATTGCATATCCTAGGGTGCAGACATGTATCTGGTACTTAATCATTGTTGATTAATGCTTTTTATATTGTAAACAATGTTTCTCTTCCTTCATCAATAAACACTCATTAAAGCCCACTTTTGTGTTGACAGTGTACTACTTTCTATGGGAAACAGTAAAATGAAGATTCTACCCACCTTGTTCTCAAAGAAATCTAGAAAGTGGGGCGCATCATGTATGTGATGCTCACACTTTTCTTCTTCCCCTTCCTTGCATCTCCCCACAAAAGGAGGCAATTATAATCTGATTGGTTTGGTTCCAGAACATTTTTTTTGGCCACACTTCCTGATGGGCAGGGTTACTATTTAACTTTTAAGAAGTTCTGTCTCTCCTCTCTTCCAGTGTATGTGATACAATTTGTAAATTGAACAAGGTCTCTTTCGCTACCTGGCCATCTTTTTGTGATGTTGTTATCTTTTTATCCACATACTTAAAGCATACTGGGTCTTTTAGTTCGCATACTATGTGATAAACTAGAAAATGAGATCCAAGATTTAGATTCTGGCTTGGTGCAGACACAATGCCATGGAGGCCTTGAGCATAAGCTGTGGGTTTTAATCCAGGGTTATGGAAGCTCTAAACTGGGGAGAAGTGGTCACTAGCCCAGCCATAAGTTGGCACTTTGTTTTCCACTTGCTGTTATCCCTGATGTGTAAATTTCACTTGGCAACTTGGTGGAGAAGATGGCTGACAAGGATTAAATGCCATAAAACACCACTAAAACTCTACTACCTGACCTAACCCACTAGCTACGTCACAGAGACAGGACAAAATGTTATCATTGAGGGTCAGCCTACATGCTATAGGACTCCAGGAAAGCTCACTATCTACTTGATGGCATTCGGTGGATGTATGCACTTTTTAGATTTCTTTTGTCAATACTGGTTCAAGCAATGGGCTTGTTATATAAAGAACACTGGGAGCTAAGCAATTCATGTAATAGGGCTGAGTGACAACATGTCGTCAGCATTTGAAAACAGACTGATAGACAATCTGGCTAAGCAAGACCCACAATTCTGGCCATATCTGCTGTGAGAAAACTTACCTATGTAGAATTCAACACCCATAGCACTCATTTATTAATGGCTTATTAGTCATAGTCCTTAAGGCCTACTAAGTTCAAATAACTTCTTGGGTACCTGTTAGAATATGTGATAAACTATTTAGTTTTGTACCCAGTAACAAGTCCAGACATATAACAGCTTTATAAAATCAGGGTCACATTAAATAATACTTTAAACTTATACTCTGAACACCAGTACTTTGCTACTACACCGATTCTTATTATATTTGTGTTTTGATGTGATCCTACCACTTTAAAATGAATCCCACTCTCTCTTTATAATGATTTCTGTGTATGTAATCAATTTACTTCTCCCCTCTGTGAGATCTCACACAAATGCTACTGAGTAGAATGACCTTCAGCAAGCAGAGATAAACAAGAGCTGCTTTTCATCTCCCAACCATTGATTTTCTGCAAGGCAAACCACAAAGCTGCTTTGAAGTCCAGGAGAGAGCTGCAAGGGAAGAAGGAGATACAACTGAAGGGAAGGGTGGATTTGAAACAAAGTTAATCTCTGCCATCTAGGTGTAGATAGTTATTGGCAAAACTGAACCTGCCAGATGGTATTCAGAGAATTTAAATTATTGTAAAGAGTGTGTTTTAGTTGGTAAAACTGGGTTTAGAAAGGGTGATATATAAAACAAAGAGAAGTCTGAAAGAATCTTGCATAAAATTTATAAACTTAGGAGAAATAATTGTTTTAAATTAAGTAGTATCAAGTGTGCAGTATATACTCAATACTGCTTGTGAAGTCTTCCATTTTGTTTGTTGCATAATAGGAAAGGCCTATGGATTCTAAGAGTAATTATTTGTTGTGTCAATATTTCTTTTCTAAAAACTACACAATAGATCAAGAGTTTGGCTTGATAGTTTTACAGAACAGTTGACTTTTATAAAAATTATACACATATTTGAATAATACTTTTCCATTTACAAAATATTATTCTATGAGTTTCAACATAAACCTAGGAGACAGGCTGGTTAAATGTTATTATCTCTTTTAAATGTGAGGAACCAAAGCCTTAGGGAACCCATGTGAACTGCCCAGAGACACACTGAAAAAAACAGTGGAGAGGCCAGTAGTAGGGAATCCAAGTTCTCTGATAATTGATCTCCTTTTCTTCCTACAGGCTCCCTGTAATTTGAGGTTTAAGGGAAAGGAAAACTTGAACCCTCGCTTCCCCCTCTTCTTCCTGAAACATGTTGTTTTTGTCAGGGTGGTCTTTTTCATGTACTCTTAACATGATAGCGTTGGGATCCTAGAACATATTTCTTACTCTAAAGATGTCTGAAGGTTAAATGCTGACACTGGAAATCTGGAAACCCTGCTTTGAAGACAGTCATTACTTTGACCACAGTGGAGGTTTGAGCTTCCTGAATAGTGCTGCATGAAGTAGGATTTACCATAATTCTGGGGGGGGCTTAAGGAAACTTAGTGTTGTGAAATGAAAGATCCTTGAGAAAGTTTAACCATGAACGCTAAGCAAATGCCAGCCAACCTGAAACCTCAGCACATAGTTCTTCCTCATTCCAGCCTTCCAAGATCTGAGTAAACAAAAAATACACATGCCATTTGAGGGGATAGCTGTTGTGGAGGAGCTGAGGTTTCACCTGCCCGTGAAACAACTGAAGCGCTCATGTGCTTTCAAGGAGCAATAAAATTATCATGACCTGGACCAAGAAGTATCTGGTAGAAGTATATGTGTGGGATGTCAACCTTCGAAGTTGTCAGTAGGTCCCTTTCACAATTTACTGTTTTCATTTGTTTATTTTTATACAACTAATTTGTACCAGATATTTAATTTAGTATTTGGTTCAGATCCTAAAAATCATCATTTAGTTTTAGCTGGTAAGTAATAAAGTATGCATCCAATAATACACTCACATAAAATTTCAATCAGGTTTTGTAATAAATGCCTAACAGCTTTTTAAAAGTGGTTCAGTTAATGTCCTGGGCAGGACAAGCTAATTAAAAGGGTTAAGTAATTGCAACAATTAATTTCCTTATTAATTTATTCTTTTTGAGTTAACAGAATTTGGCTGACAATAATTTAGTATTAATTTTGATATTCACTTAATCAAACAGGGCAATTTAAAATTCATTTCAGAATGCCATAGAGTTAGTGATTTATAGGGCAATTAGTATCATCAGTCTCTGCCTGAGCTGCTATCGTTTTGTGGCATGGTTTCTTTACAAATACGTAACATTTGGCCTTATGTAAGTTATATAAGTCACCACTGAAATTTTAAATAGTTGTTATATTGCTGCATAGGACTCATGTTAAAATAACATGCCACTTAAATGAGTGTTAAGATTTAATCTATTAAAGTCATCTCCTTTTTATTATTTCATTCACTTAAACATACATACACATATGTGACTTACAAGTAAACATATTTTGGGATACGGGCTTAAATGCCTCATCAGCACATTTCGTGTCCAGTGTGTTTTGTAAAATATTGGTAAAGCATCAATCATGATAGAGGCTTCAATTTGTTTTTGTTTTTTAAAAATAATAAATATCTGTAGGTATATTACTTTTGAAATATGAACTAGTCTAGTCCTTCTCTATACTTGGGATGCTGTTAGACTTACTCTGTTTGGATTCATGTTAGTTAATGAAAAAAAAAGGGGGGATATTTTAAAGTTTCTTCACCACCAGGAAAACACACTCTTCTTATGCTTTTTTTAAGGTACAAAATTGTGGCAGAAATCAAAATGACTACTTGACAGCAGTTGATATGAAAAAGAAATATTGTTACAAACTAAATGTAGATAAACTATTATTTAGGAGGACTGTATAGTAGTCAGTGAGTTATAGTAACCCAAAGTAGGGTTAAAAACTTTTTAACACCTATCAGACTAATTTGAGAAACAATTCAAACTAACCTCCTACCTCTGAATCAGTATTTGTGATATACATTTTTTTTTTCCTACAAAGGTAAATGGATAAATCCTAGAAATGGATTGTTCCTGTTTATGCCAGTTGCTCAGGGTAGGTCTTCAATAGAAGGCATCTCAGCAAGGCCTCTCCAGAAGATAGCCATGCTAGGGCAGTGTGGGATGAGAGCAGATCCTGAGATCTTTGAAAATAGGAAACAAGTTCAGAGTAGGGAGTTAAAATGGTCACACTAGGCATCACATTTAGACAAATGTTTCATCCTGTCATCTTACACTGCCATATGTAATTAATTATAATATAATACATCCAGAGATTTAAAAAAATCCTCATTTATGTAAATCATACTTATTAAAGAATAACATGATTCCCTTCTTGGTTGCACATCACTTTGCAAACTACCATCTGTGCCATCTGGCCTCAGTCCAGCAGCTCTGTTTCTCACATGCCTTTCAAATCCTAATGACCTTATATGGAGCCTATGGCTATGAATGCATGGTATATGGAATTATTAATGATCTTAAAGATAATTTTAGAAAATACATGCTATCTGGCAAAGAATTATCAGTTTATCTCAGAGCATAAAACTGTATTTTAAAGTTAGCAAATGACTTAAATGACCTCTATTTCTTCTCTTTTATGGTTAACAGATCCAGAAGCCAGCTATCCCCCACTTCCTCACCTTGACTTTCCACACACGACTGGGAAACTGATAGGAGGACTTTTCTTATTTTTCAAGCCTGGTCCCTGGCTAAGATATAGAAAACAAAGGTTAAAAGCCAACTTTGATCTTGTATATCAAGGATTGTACTGTAGACAGAGACAATGTGTTTCTCTACCAGGGATGTTTTTCTGAGGAAGGTTGTCTTGAAGGTGAAGAGGTAACTTAATACATAGCAAGAGTTCCTGAAAATAGTGATTCTTTCCTCAGAGTAGAGTGCTCAAATGCATTCTTTTTTGAAATCTTTACTTTTGAATATGTGAAGAAGGTGAGGAGGTGAGAGTGCCATCCTCTAAGGGCTGATATTAAGTGGCATTTCCATGTGATAGAGTCAGCAGTCAGTTTAATTGACATTTTCAGTGCTTCATTTTTATACCTCACCACATCATATATATAATACAGTGACTGATCCAAACTTGGCCTGCAAAACATATGTAATGAATTGAAATTGGTGCCCTTTACTTTTTCTATCTGTATATGATGAGCAGAAAAATAGACAAGGAGTCAGAAAAGCGGTATTGTAATTCTGAATCTGCCTTTTACTAGCTATGTGATCTTTGCAAAATCTTTTCACTTTACTTACTGTTTTGAACAATGGCATTTGGATCGAATAATCTTTAACATTCCTTTTACTTTCATAATTTATACTATAGAAAACATAATGACCCTAGAATGGTTAAATCAATGATGCACTAGTAAATGTTACTGACTGGCTCTCAAAAATAAAAAAATTTTTAAAAGAGCCTGATTTGGGATATTTGCCTATTTCTATGGTGCAAATACTCCTGATGTGGCTGATTATAAGCTACTAACCTGAGATTACTGACTACGGAGCTGAGAAGAGATAAGAACATTCAGCACTTTCAAGCTATGGGAGCCAGTTCCAGTATAATACAGGACTTAGAATACTAAATCATTCTACCCTATAGGACTGAAAATATGCTCATATAATTGAGAAAAAAATTAATAACAGAATAAGAATAGGTTTCCAGGTTTGAGAAAATTAAGTCTCTTTTGCAAGGATTATCTTAGATTTTAATGCTAGTGTTCATACCGTTAACAGTCTTTTAAAAAATGGTAGGGCATGTCCTGTTTTTTAAGTTACATACACATGCAATGAGAGTAAAAGTGGAATCTTTTAGCGTGGCAGGAAGCAATATTTAGAATCTGATCTAATGCTTGACATGCATTTGTTATAGCTCCAAGATTAGTCTTAGGCTAAGACAGAGCAGTGTCTTAACCCCCACCATGCAGGGGGTTAGTAGTTAATAACTAGAAATGTTGGCAATACAGTGCTTTGGAACCACAGTATTTAGAACTGTTTATTAGAGCAGAACAATATTATTAGAACAGTACTACTGAAATGCTGCAAACAATGCAAACTAAAAGTAGGCCCCCTGAAAGGAATGAGAAAGGATACTAAAGAATAACAACCTATGAGGAGACATTAGGTCTGAAAGTCACAGTAGAAGCTATGCATATCACAATCTATCTATAGAATACTGAATATACCAAGATCCAAGTTTAGTTTTCATGTTATATGCACCAATCATAAGGCATTAACAAGAAAATTACTCAGAAAAGTTATAAATACATGTGACTTTAAAAATTATGGCTAACTTTAAAAATAGCTATTTACAAAGTGTACTGTTTCTAATATTGTATGAGATAAAACTGGATTACAAAACCTAAAGGTTGTGTGTGAGCAATTACATATCCTGTTAAGTGTCAAGTGTCAGTTAAGGTTTGAAATTCTTCATCATTACTTTTCCACATAAAATTTAAGTTTGTAGCTATGAAGAATATTTGGTCTTGACATTGAACATCCAAACTAAAATTTATCACAAATATTACCATTTTGCTTCCACTCTGATTTAATCAATGTTGAAAAAAGCATTATTTGGTAAATAATAACTGTATATTGGCTCAGCACGTATAACAGTGGGATTACTAGTTACAGCTGATGGGATGAGTTGCTAGATTATCAACAGTGCCAACCATATCTTTCTATTAAAGGCAGCAGTCTTCTTTCTTTGTAGTGGATTTTATTAAATGAGACTAGTGAATAAGATTCTTTGGAGATACTATAGAATCCCTTTGATACTGTTTCCCAAAGGAGTATTTTTTTGGTAACTATTTGGAGAAGGAAAGCAAAGGAGTTAAACAAAAATCTGGTACCACTGTGTCCTCTAAAAGTGTTATACAGTTCATTGTTTTCCTTTTGAAGTGCACTAAAGCCTGTTCTCCATCAGGAACTTACCCTAGACTTTCCATTGAACAACTCCATCTGTCCATAATAGATTTTTCTTCCTTCATTGAGAATAACCAGGCCAATGACAGTCTCCTGTGTAACTTCCCTAATTTGGCGGGGAGTTATGTCTTGTCATTTCATGGAGCAGAGTTCCTTGAGACTGCCACTTCATAAAGAGGTCTTTATAAGAACTCTCACCCAGAAGGTCCAAAGCTATGTCTTCTATTCCTATATGCATGTTAAACCCCGAGTTCCTAGGGCTTATATTGATAATGGATATCCCACGGGCCTAAAAGCTGTGCCTTTCAGGTCCTTTTCATTTCCAATATAAAGAAATTTCTTTCTTTTACGCTTGGTTAGGCATTCGTTATTTTTAATATGCTTTTTGAATCTAACATTTCTGTATTTTAAAAAGAGGATCCAATTAGCTTAGCTTATTTTGGAAGTTATTTACTACAATTTCCAGAATTATTAAATTTTAGAGGTGGATGAAACTTTAGAGATCCTTTCTATACTCCACAAATTGAGATTTCAATTTATTTCGATACCATCAGGTACCAGATAAGTTTGGCAGTTGAAAAAAATTACCACAGGTTATTTTTATTTTTCTCCCTTCAAATCAATTCTAAAATTGATAGAGATTCAATTTTGTATTAATTGCACATATCCAACATAGTAGGTTGATGAAGGTAGCAAGAGGTATAAATTATAGCTCCTGACCTTAAGGAGCTCATATTTTAATAGGGGCCTAAATGTAAATAAATAATTGTAAAATGATATAATAAATCTATTAGAAGTACGAATGGAATGCTTTGGTAGATTTGAGGCTCTAATGGACCATGGGGAAGCCAGAGAAGACTGGAAGAGGTACACTGTTGTTGCTACATTATCGAGGATTAATAAGTATGTTTGCATATGTGAGTTTGTATATGTGTGTGAGTGTGTGTGTATGTATATCTGTGTGGGCTGGTGGTGGTAGTGATGGCACTCCAGGTAGAGCCAGAAACAGTGCTGATAGTGATTGTGTAGGAGTCAATAATATAGTAAAAAGGACCTCAAAGAAATCCTGGGTTATATACGTGTAATCTAACCAATAGTTGTTGAGGTCAACTTTGTTGGTATCATCCACCATGAAATAACATGCTCTAAGTATAAACATGGCAGCAGTGATAGTGTGCTTTCTTAATTTACTGTTGAGAATATTAAATATTATAATTTGCATGTTTAAAAAACATCGATTTCTTGGAATAAGCCTAAATGTGTCAAGTTTTAAAGATGAAATGCAAAATCATGACAGAGGGTTGCTACTATTATCTTCTTACATAGTTCTCCTCACAAGGTCTTCATCCTGTCTTACTAGCTACCATCTTATTCAACTCAAATCACTGCCCCTCCATCCCTCTCTTCTCTGCTTTCTCAGTAAGGCAAAGTTAAGACTCAGAATGATCATCAATGCTGCATTCTGATTATGAAGTCAGATAAGTCATCAAAGACTGAAGGAAAATAATTGTAATTGCTAGGACAAGAGGATTTAATGATATTTCTCTAAACAGGGTAGATGATGGCCCAAAAACAATGTTAGAGAAATCTTGGTAAATATTTATTCCCATTAATTTTCACATTTTTTTCTTTGTAAACTATGTAAGGATCACAAATGATAGAACTATGGATTATATTAGTGTCTTGGACATAGCAGGTATTCAAAACATATTGGTGAATGACCAAATAAATGGAATAAAACAAACAAAACAGCATGGGCCCTGGGACAACTGGATACTCACATGCAAGAATGAAGCTGGACCCCTTACTCCACATATAAAAATTTATCAAAGACCTTGGAAGGGGTTAATGAGGAATATCTGCTAATCAGGTAGAGAATTGCATAAAATGAAAGTATTCTGGATAATACTGATTGAACAACTTTGTGAATACACTAAAAACTACTGAATTTTACATTTTAAAAGGATGAATTTTATGCTAAGTAAAGTATATCTCAATTTAAAAAGTAGATGAAAAGAAAAAAAAAACAATAGCAACCACAACAAAACTATGGCCCAGAAAGTTGAATTGAGGCTCTGCCTAGGTAGTCTTAACATTGGAGTGGAATATAAGTTATAGGTGAATAACACTTTTTAGTTAAAACAAAATTGAAGATAAAGGATGTGCTATAGTTCAATAATTATAATATGCATATTTTTTCAGATTTCTGAAATGGTTTTTTTTTTTTTCTTTTTTTTTTTTAGACAGAGTCTCACTCTGTTGTCCAGGCTGGAGTAAAGTCGCCTGATCTCAGCTCATTGCAACCTCTGCCTCTTGGGTTCAAGTGATTCTCCTGACTCAGCCTCCTAAGTAGCTGGAACCACAGACGTGTGCCACTATGTTGGGCTAATGTTTGTGTTTTTAGTAGACATGGTTTCCCCATGTTGGCCAGGCTGGTCTCAAACTCCTGACCTTTGCCTCCCAGGGAATGTGTTTTTTAACTGACAATGTGTCACAATTCATTTGGCTGCATTTTTTTCTTTCTTTGTGGTACCTAAAATTGTGAGATGTCTCAGATTGAATGAAGTATAGTACTTAATTTTTCAAATAATGTGGCAGAGGCAGAGGTTGCTAGCTGTACCTCGATATGTACTCTCTTCTTCCCATACAGTAATAAGATTTTTTTTTTAGCTGGGGAAATGGTCAACCAGCCAAAGACTATACTTCCAGTTTCCTTAAAGCTAGGTGTGGCCAGGTGCCTAAGTTCTGGCCAATGATATGTAAGCAGAGGTAATGTATGCAACTTCTGGTTTGTGACCTTAAAGGGAAAGAGCATGCTTCCTTTTTTTTTTTTTTTTTCATTTCTTTTCTTCTTTCTTTCTTCCCTCCATATTTCATTCCTTCCTTTCTCTTTATCCCCTTCCTACTTCCCTCATTCTCTTCCTTCTAGATAGCAGATGTGATGGTAGAAGCTCAGGAGCCATTTTCATCCATGAGATGGATGTCATGTATTGAGGTTGGGCAATGAGAGAAGATAATGAGTTCTTAACGATCAGGAAACCAGTTTACTAGTCCTGGACTGACTATACAGGCTTTCACGTGATAAAGAAACTAAAAAAATTTTTTGAAGCCATTCTTGTTTGTATTGGAATTGACCAAATATTCTATCAAATATTAATGGTTTCTAAATTTCATTTTTCTGGGAGTAAATATTACCACTTTCTGCAATGGGCCAAACTCTACTTCCTCTAAACATACACACACACACACACACACACACACACGTGCACACCCCTTTTGTGGGTGAAATGTTACTAAATGTAGCATTTATTTATAAGGAATGCATTGTGAATAGTTTCTCAATTTTCATTATCATGGAAAGATGATGATTTCAGCCCACATTCAGTGTATGTTTCTAAATAATACAATCGGTAGAACTGTCTGTTCAGTACCATGGAGGACAGCTTTTTCAGGGCAACTGGGATTTCTTGATAATGCTAAATTTGTCTTGTCAGCTGAATTCCTTGGGTTTTATGTGGTAGTGTGGCAAAAATACATGATCAGATTTCACTGTTAAAATTCTTCGATACATGTACAGTCAAGTTTCTTGTCTGGATAGCTGAACATGTGGGTTATGAGATTTTAAAAAAATGTCTCGTGACAAACTTTATGGAAATGCAACAATCTGGACATTTAGTTTTGTTTGAGAGTGGCATGGATATGAAGAACTGTGCTGTTGGTGCTGATGCAACGTTGACTTTGGCAGTCACACTCTTGGTTCTTCATATTTGAGGAGATGGGACGGTGAGGAGGCCTGTTGGCTTGATTTTATTAATACCACCATCTAGAATACAGATTCTTGGATATTTCATTTTCACAAGGTGAGCTGCAAACTGGAAAATAAAAAAAGAGGCAAAATTTATAGAGGATATACAGAAGATTTCTCCAATCTCACGTTTTTCTCAGTATTTGAAAGACAAAATTATTTTAATGTTATCATTGCTGTCACCATTGTATAATAAGTTGTCAACTTGGTTATTAATATAAATTAAATCACTTTTTTTTTTTGAGAGAGAGTCTTGCTCTGTCACCAGGCTGGAGTGCAGCGGTACAATCTCTGCTCACTGCAACCTCTGCCTCCCAGGTTCAAATGGTTCTCCTGCCTCAACCTGCCAAGTAGCTGGGACTACAGGGGCGCCACCACACCCAGCTAATTTTTGTGTTTTTTGTAGAGACGGGGTTTTACCATGTTGGCCAGGATGGTCTCAATCTCTCAACCTCGTGATCCATCTACCTCGGCCTCCCAAAGTACTGGGATTACAGGCGTGAGCCACTGCGCCTAGCAAATCACTCTTTTATATGCTGACAATTTCTTTATCTTACGGAATAAATGTCTCTTTAGTTCTCTTTTATGATTTTTTTGAATATGTGATAAATACACGTGGTAAACAATTCAAATTCAGTAGAAAAGGGCATAGAGTGAGAATTAAAGTCATTCCACTTCTGTTCCCAGTCCTCTCTCTCTAGAAGTCATTAATGTTACTATTTTTAGGTATTCTTCCAGTAATAGTCAAAACAAGCTCAAATTTATATTGAAACAATTTTGATATTATGGTCCACTTCACTGTCCCATAGAGGGCCCACAAACCAGCTGTAATGTTTTCAGAGCAATCACAACTAACATTTTGAGTCCACAAACCTGGAATGAATTTGAAGGACAGATCCAGGAAGACTTCTAGATGTCTGGCACAAAAGGATGTTGTAAAAGTTATAAAAACATACACATATCTGACTTAGCTCTAATCTACCTGTCTAGGATCATAGATTGCCTTTTCCTCATTCTTTGCACTTTATGATGAAGCAGCCCTGAACTGCTTGCCAATCCCAATATAGCATACTGCTTTATGTTCAGACCTTTTCTTGGGCAGATTGTCCAATGTTGGGCACATGCTCCATTTCCCACCAATTTCTGTCCCCCGTTTAGCTCCTCCCCAACAGTCAGCCCCACACATAACCCCAAAATCTGCCTAACTTCTATTAATTTTCCTGCTCAGACTCTTCCTTCTCTAGGAGCTAAGTTGCCATTAGGGTCCCTGCTTCTCAGCTCCCAAAGTTTCTTGTATGAATCTCGATCTTTGGCTTTACTTCATTTATTTAAATTCTCCATTTAAGAGCTTCCTTCTATTTTGTTTTCTTCCTGGTATCTGGCACCTGGTAGGGGCTCAATATATGTTTGCTGGATTGAATGCAACTATGACAAATGACCATAAAACCGAGGGCAAAATTATGAAGTAAAGAAGTTTTTCTTCGGCTCTTTACTCCTTCTCTTTGGTAGTAACCTCTTCTCCGTGAGTATTTGTGTTCTCAAGTTCTTTTCAATTACTCTCTCTACAAAAAACCTGACCTTAGATCCTTCAATAAAAATTACTAACACCTGCTCACAATGCTATTGCTTCTTGGGGCTCTTTGAAGTTTAATACTTAGTAAGGTCTCAAGGCAGCAATCTAAACTTTAGGGTTCAAAAGAATGAGCTGAGTGGTTTGTCCAGGACAAGTTCAAGGCCTCACTCCCAGAGATTCTGCTTTATTGATCTGGGGCTCAGGGATAAGTATTTTAAAATAAGCACCCATAGATGATTCTAAAGCAGGTGGTCCATGGACAATTTTTTGAATAATACTGTTTTAAGCCAAAAGGAAAAAGGTCTTGGTCAGTAGGTGGAATAAATAATGCTGGACTGGGATGTTAGCAATCTCCAAAACAGCTCACATAAATGGGTCTTAGTACTGCTGACCCTACTTATCTTCTTAGGGATTCTTTGCAGTGGCTCCACAGAGATTCAAATGGCTGTTCACATTTCACATCCTATGCTCTCTTAGAGCTACCAGATGGGAATCCTTGATAGCAACGAATATTGAAGAGAAACAGTGCTCCGGTATTTCAAAAGGTGTCAAGTGAGCCAGTGTGAGCTGCCCTTCATCCTGTTTGTACTTCTCTTTGAACCCCAGTCCTTAAGAAAGAAGGCACCAGATTCATCTGCCCCGAGTCCTGTGCAGGCAGCACAGTCCCTGGTACCGTATGATTACTGAAACATCTTGGCTGCATTCTCCCACATGCACAATTCAATTAACATTTAGGCTGGAATTCTAAGATAAACACAACGTTACTGAAAAAGCTTTCTGGATAAGCAGTCTTAACTCTCAGTTCTTTCAAAACACTGTGGAAATCAGAAAATGAGTAAGGAAGGACTGTACATTCAACTAATCTCCCTTAAACTATGCGGTAGAGCTGGAAAGACTTCCTACTGTTATATTAAGGAAGTCCCTAATAACTAGGCTGCTGCTGAGCTGGAAAGTGGAAATAGAGAAGGCAGGCAGAACAGAGCACTTTGAAACAATCAGGTTGCTCCTGTGTGTGAGGTCTAAGAAGAAAAGTAGAAATGGAGTACAAGGAGATAGCAGATGTTAAGCTGCCTTGAAAAGAAGCAGGCTGTGTTTAAGAAAAAGAGCAACTGTTGAGTTTTCACATAAGATGTTGAGTTCTGCTCCTCTGATGCTCTGCTGTGTTTTCAATTATCCATGTTAAACACTGGCCCCTAGCAGTGAAACCATGACTGCATCTTTTCCATGGCTATGGAAACATTTCTTCTTCTCCATCTGTTTAGTTATTTTGTTATTCATTTATCAAACATTTCACTGAGCACCTACTAAGTAGGTACCAGGCACAGTTCCAGTTTTTGGAGTGCTCAGAGTTCAGTGGAGAAGACGGTAATAGACAATTAATATGAAGTAGTATGGGTAGCATAAAAGCAGTTCAGGGATCTTAGCAGTTCAGAGTAATAAGCAGAGTTCCTGAATTTAACAGGGGCTGGGGAACTGGTTTCTTTCTTTTTTCCTTTTATTCCACTTTCATTATTGACTCCTAAAGGGAATGAGAATCCAGATGTGATGGCCACAATTGCTATACTTACCACACAGTATTCTTTGTGGCTATAGCTTGACAGATTAGGGAGGAAAGAAAAGGCTGTGAATCTGCTGGGGTAGATTTCCACACTGTGAAAAAAGTAATATCATATGTGGAGAAGATATACAGTGGGACAGGGAGAACCAGGCATCCAGGGTATACGGTTTCTTCCATCTTTCATTTTTCATCTGGCAGGGCTTTTGACTGCACACTCCACAGACTGCAGAGTCCACCCAGAAATTACAAATCTAGACTTACCAAGCAACATCCCTGGTGGAGGTGGCAGGATAGCATACTGAGCCAGTGGTTATAAAATCAGAGGAATCATCTGGGTGCTTTTACTAAACAGTAATATACAGGTTTGTTCCAGACTAGAAGTAGAGTTTCTTGGGACAGAGTACTGACATTAGTTGTTTTTAAAAGGGCCCCTTTTCCCAGGTGATTCTAATGTGTAACTAGCATTGAGAGTCATTTAATTAGATAATGGGATTCATTTGTGGGTCAAGTTTGGGACCTCAAACTGCAATTCCTATAGATGCAGTGCTGTGTGGAGAGCAAGTCACTTTGCACTAGAAGAGGCTTTTGTGTTTGTAGGTCTGAAATTTGTGAGGGCTGAACTTTATCAGACATAGTAGCATTTAATGTGAAACAGATTATTACAGATAAAAAGAGAGATTTCATGATAAAAAAATCAATTTGCCAAAAAGATATGACAATTCTAAATTTGTAAGCATTCAATAATAAAGCCTCAGAATATAAAAATGTGATGGCACTGAATGGCAAATCCACCATCATAGTAGGAAACATGAGCAGGTCACTCTCAGTACGTGAAAGAACAACCAGAAAAAAAAACAGTAAGATGCAATATTTGAACAATGCAACTAACAAATCTACTTAAGAGACAGACACAAAACACCAATACTCAATACCTTCAGAATAAAATTCTTTTTTTCTTTTTATTTTTTAAATATATATATATATATATATATATATTTAATTGCATTTTAGGTTTTGGGGTACATGTGAAGAACATGCAAGCTTGTTGCATAGGTACACACATGGCAGTATTGATAGAACATATCTCAAAATAATAAAAGCTATTATGACAAAGCAACAGCCAATATCATACTGAATGGGCAAAAACTAG